>JWZX01001776.1:0-24898 GCA_001275005.1 Chrysochromulina tobinii | reverse complement strand
CCCGCCACGGCGCCCGGCTCGGGTATCTCAGCCGCGCGTACAGCTCGACCATCAGGAACAGAGTTCCCAATTAGGAGGGGAGGGGCGGACGCGGCGGCCTGCGCTCGAGACGGCGCGGAGCCCTTACTAGCTAGTTGCGTTGTTGTTGCAAGTTGGGTCTCTAGCACTAGCTGCGTTGTAGTTGTAACGAGTTGGGTCTCTAGCTCGTACCTCGGTAGCTGGGACGCCGCGGAGATAGACGCAGAGACGGGGATTAGTAAATTAGTCGTCCGTGGCGCGTCTCGGAACACTCTGAACTCGTGAGCTTACTGTGAGCAGGTGCACCGAGGTTTCACGCGGTCGTGGACACTTCAGACTGTTCAGACTGAGGAGACTGTCGCTCTCGGCACTCGCGCTCGTCTGTCCCCGCTGGTCTATTTAATAAAATCAATGGCGCCCTAGAATCTTAGAGTCTTCACGCACACACTTCTCGCATCAGTCGCATTACTTGTGTTCTGTAAGCACGACGGTCCCAAATGTCCAGGCTTGCCTTCTCTGTACCCAACAGCGCAACCTCGCCCGAACTCACCTATCATTGAAGAGACCCTTGACACGTGCTTGGGTCTCATCAAAGCGAAGCACAAAGACCGGCAATCTAAGACTTCCAAATTCAGCCCGTCGATGCGCACGCGTGTTGTGTTGCGCTGGCTGCTTTTTCTTCGTTTGATATGCTTGACGTGAAGGAAGCAGTTGCTGAAGTCTCCAACCCCGTATCGGATAATGAAGCGAGTCGCACTCGTGATGGTCGCGCCAAGGCTCGGCAGATGCGCAGTGACGTGCGGAAACGGCTCGCCAGGCAATTGAGTACACAGGCACGAGCCTGAGCACCTGACGTAGAAGTCTCCTGCGGAGGGGCGCCAGCTTTGTTCGTATAGGAGAGATCCTCTGAGAACAGCGCAGGTCACTCCCGGAAGCATGGCAGAGACGTTCAAGGTGAGTGGCTTTAGGGAGTCATCTGCCTCTGCGGTGGTGGAGAGGTATCCATATTTGGAAGCCTGACCTGAGCCACCTTCGTTTACTAGGCTCCAGCCGTTGGTGTGCACAGCGGGCAAGGAGCGAGCGTCCTCGGTGCACCACTCTTTTTCATCCACTCTGGGACTTGTTGTTTGCGGCAGTCTCGGCTGAAGGGTGCCCAAATGCATTCTCGTGGACGAGCACATGGCATCCACAGTGTGGCGGGCCACTAGCCGGGCCACAGCCTGTGCGAGCACCTCGGACCCCAGGGTGTTTGGGTGGATGCGATCTCTCGCATGAAGCGATAGGTTTCCCACCAGGGGAAGCAGTGTGCCGGAGAGCACGAGGTCGACGCCGAGATGTATGGCCGACATCGTTAGAGCCGTCTCGCAAGAACCTGCCCGACCTCGTGCCGAGCTGCTCACAGAGCGCCACCCCACAACGACGATTGGAGCCCTGGGTGCAGCTCGGCGCACAGCGGCCACGATCTCCTCGAGCGCTTCGCTGATTCGCTGCATGGAATCCGCCTGAAGCGTCGGCTGAAACTCGAGCATGACGACGTCGGCTCTGGAGACGAAGCGGTCTGTACAGGCCTTGAAGTACTCGGGTTTCACAGCTCGCCTAGCCCATATTTGCACGTTGAAACGCACGCCTGGGAAGCCGTCAAGCCAAGAGGCCAGTTGACTGCCCCAAGAGTGTTTGAAGCTGCACTCTGCTGGGTTGCTGTCTTCCGCCCCGCACCCTGCGCTGACTGAGCAGCCGAGGATTGCCACTCGAATGGCGCGCTCACCTTGTTTGGATATGGCATTTGTCCATTCCGAAGAGTCAACCACCATCCTGAGCGTTTGGTCGAGCTGTTCACTTCTCAAAACATCTGATGTGTTGTTGTGCAGCATGCTCGAGACTGAAAGCTCAACTCTGAATTCGCAGTCCTCACGCGTGTGTTCTGCGGCGATTCTTTAGCGTTTTGCATGCCCTGCCAAGCCTCGTCGATGCCGACGCAGCGCGGTGTCGAACCTATGGCCAGCCGCAACGGCACGCCCGCCATCCCTAGGAAATAGAGAATCTTGGACATGCTAACAGAGTTCTGGAAACATGCAAATTGTTTTTTGTCGGACTTCAGGCGAGTGTGAAGCGGAGAGGTTACACGGCCTAACCATGATACAATTGTACACCATACATTCTACCTTAAAACGCTTTTTGAGCAACCATCGACGAGCGAATCGCTTCAACGTTTCGCGACCACGTTGTTACAACGCAACTTGTGCTGCGATTAAAAAGAGCAATTGAAAAAGAGAGACTACGGTCTATAGGTCTCTGCATTGGGTCTCTGAGGTGCCTCGCCGCGCGGCCCCGGCCGGCCCCCGAGCCTCGTCGCCTGTGCGGCCCGGTCGGCGGTCGGCATCGGCGACGTATCTCGCGCCGGCGTCGCCGTCGGCGGCTCTCGAGCGCCGCGGCGGCCGGCGCGACCTCGTCCGGTCCACCGGACGGAACGCAATTGTAATTCGATTCATGATCGTGGGTAGGTCAGTCTGTTCAAAGATGCCGTAATTATACAGTTAGCCCAAACGTACATGGCGGCGCGCGGCCCTGGCAGCCGCACCCCCGCGGCGGGCCGTGCGGCCTCTCCCCAACTCCGACGTGTCTTAGTCTACGGACGGTACGCACACAGCAGCCGCAAACCAGAGTCACACGCACACAGCGTCTTGTAGACGCGCGCACCGTACACGAACTGCCTCGTCGGATCCGCCGAGCCCAGCAGTCGCCCTATGCGAGCTGCGAGCGCTCACCGCATGAGATAGTAATCGTCCACCGCCAGCCTTGAGGTCGTGTCGACCATCTCATCGTCGCTGAACGCCCACGAGGAGCTGATGAGCGAATCCCACTCGTCGATGCTGTCGAAGCGCCCTCCGGCGCTCGTCTGCATCACGAACGCCTCCTCGAGCTGCTGCTGCGAGGCCGTCGAGCGCACGGCCTGGCGGACTGCTCGCTGGGCGGCGGTGTCGAGCTGCGCACGCAGAGTGGCTGGCTCTCCCAGGCCGCTGACTGTGATTGGGCGCGAGAGCGAGGCAAGGCCGCTGTCCGGTGACATGCTGATCGAGGCGTAGAGCCCGGCGGCGGCGACGGACACGAGGTGAAGAAGCATTAGGTGCGTGGACACTGGACTGATTGGAAAAATCAAGGAACGTGCACCCTTGCACCCCGTGTGGCGATCTTCTCAGCCCAGCTCTATGATCTTCTCTGAGATTATTCGAGAGAGTGCGCGTTCGACCACACCCCTACCCATATCGTCTTTTTTGCACATCATCATCTCGTGTCATCGCAGTTTTCCCCTCCTAGTTCACACACCAAAGACGATTGTGTACGGCTTGCTCGCGGGCTTGTGTTGTGTCGACATGACACAAATGCAGTTGGACCGGGGAAACTTGACTGACAGACTGAATTGTCACTTGAACCAATCTACGAAGCCAATTCACACACATGACGCTCCGGAAGTGTGAACAGCCCTGTTCACACACATCGATGTTCGGCTTACTCGTCGCTCTCGCCATTGCGTTCGTGCCATCGACGCCGCCGATGTTGGTGCGCCCAGCAGTTCGCGGCGTATCCATCACCGCCAACGAGCCAAGGAGGGACGACTCACGGTTGCTCAAGCCAACGGGCGACCCGCGGCTCTGGTGGCTCGATGAGCTGCTAGAGAACGCAGAGGAGCGCACGGTGCGAGAGAAGGCCAAGCGCGCCAACATCGAGAAGTGGGGTGCGATATTGCGCGAGGCTGACACATTCGACGAGGATACCGTCACGAGGAGCGATAGCCTGAAGATCAACAAGCGCGGCGAAATTATCCTGGTGGCGCTCTCAGCTCCTGTCTTGCTTGCATTGCTTGCCCACGCGTATTTGTGACACCGCGGCGCCGCACCGAAGTTTTAGATGGTCAGCGCGACGCGGTAACTCTGTGTAGGTGCTATACGGGAATACTCGAGTTCACACCATATCCACACCAACTCGCAGAGATAGGTCAACTGTGTCAAAAGTCGGTACTCCGTAGTTACGCACTGAGTGTTCACTGGGGCATGACGCCCTCGTATGTTGCGCTCGAGATTCCACCACGATGCGGTGGTACACGCTCGCACGTGGGCAGCCGCTCTCCGCGCGCCAGGGACTCGACGATGGCCAGTGCTTCGGGATCTTTCGGAAGCGCCGTGTTGGTCAAAGGCACAATGCCCGCGCTCACGCTGTACGAAAAGGCCCGCGCGCTAGCCGCGCTGATGGTGGCGGCAAAGTGCTTGAACTTGTACACGTTCAGGTGCACTACCGCAAACTCGCTCTCGATGCAATGTGTGCGCGGCGAGCCGGCCGTGCCGTGAGACTGCGACAGGACGAGGCGGCCGCTGTCCGCCAGCCACAGCATCCGTCGCTCCAAGTGAGCCGGAACCGGCCGTCGTCCCGCCTTTCGATCCGTGAGCTGACCAACCACGAGGGCCACCCGTGCGGGCGCGACCTGCAGCACCTCGAATGGGAGCAAGCGCTCGTCGAAGAAGAGGAACCTCGGGTCGAGCGCGATCCGCGACCACGCCGCACTCGCCCTGTAGAGCGTCCTCGTCCAGTTGTTGTTGGCAAAGACGCTGAGCTGGCCGGCCCAGACCGTCTTCGTCATCGGATAGCACAGGTCGTCCGTGCGAAACGTGATCACGTCGTGCTCGAGCACTTGCGGCGTCAGAAAATGGCTCAGCCTGCCGTAGACCACGTCGACGTCGCCAAACGCCCAGTGCGAGTACGACTGCAGATAGTGCCGAAAGACCTGGCCGATCACGGGTCTGTGCCGAACGAGTGCACCGCGCGCTGGTCAGCACACGAAGCGTCTGCGATGCGGAGGCAGACCATGCCGCCATGGCGGCGTGGGCTCGAGAGCACACATGGCATGGCATGGCGCACTTGAAATCCTTGACCTTGTCATCCGTGAGCTCCACACGGACCCGAAGCCGTCGCTGGTACAGCGCCGTCATGTTAGGCACTAGGATGGAGCGCACATTGCGAGGGAGAGCTAGCAAGCCCGCACGCACATAGAACTCGGACGGGTCGTAGTCGAGTCCGTGCATGAGAAGAAAGTCGGCAACGTCAGCATTCATGGCTGCCGACGCCACCCAAAATGGCCAAGACGGAGGCAGAGTCGCCAGACCAAAAGCCGTGCACGGCGCACCGAAGGCTTTGGCCTCGTACGAGCGTGAGGTCGTCTCGCACGACGAGCGTACGCTACCAGTCTTGACCCAAGGTATGACCAACGCTAGGCGCATCGTCCTGGGCTCCGCGGGCGCCTCACCCTTCAAGGGCAGCAGTCCTCGCGCTTGCCGCTGGAAGACGTGCGCACCGCGCGCGTAGAAGGCTGCGCGGATGTTGGAGCGATTGTCGTGGCAAGGAGGAGGATGTATTGGTGGAAATTCCGACAACGTGCCGGCAGGCAGTAGACGCGCTAGCGTGTGCGGCGCCATCCCTCGTTTGGGTCTTCGACGCGCCGCGGGCGCGTGAATGATGGAGACGATCTTCAATGAAACCACAGGACGTGAAAAATTCTCGCCCGGGAATCTGCACTAATACAATTGTAAACTGCACCCGAATGGTTTCAAGAACTGCAGTGGAGTTCCGCCCCATCACCCTCGAGCAGCGGCGCTGGGTACGGCAGCAGCAGCGCACTCAAGAGCCGAGGCGGCGGCTGGGCTAGCTGCGCCTCGCTCGGCGTGCATGCATCTTCCACACGGCCACGCGCCCAGAACGGCGCCCGCTTCGGTGCCCACGACGGCGCCCAACGGCCAAGGGTCCACCGAGAGCGCCGTACCGGTACGCACGTCCCGTCACTGCGCACCTGCACCGAACGCCCCTTGTACTCAAGCCACGTGGCAGGCGTGCGCAGGGCCGGAGGCAGCCGCGTGAGTGTGAACTCCAATCGAATGCCCAGGGTACGCGCCGTCGTGAGCACGCGCCGCACCTGTGCGGACATGGCGCAGCTCAGGAGAGGGGGCGCCGTCGTGGGCGAGGGAGGGAGTCTGGAGGGCTACGCGCCGTCGTGGGCGAGGGAGGGAGTCTGGAGGGCTACGCGCCGTCGTGGGCGAGGGAGGGAGTCTGGAGGGCTACGCGCCGTCGTGGGCGAGGGAGGGAGTCTGGAGGGGTGCGCGCCGTCGTGGGCGCCCGATGCGCGCACCTCGAAGGCGGGCATCGCAACGGGCCACGCGGGGATAGAGACGGAGTGGCCCGCGGCATCAAGGGACGCCATGCGCCCTGGTGAGTAGTACGCGGAGAGTTGCTTGCCTGTGGAGGGACGCACTCAGGCTGATGAAGCATGCAATCAAGAGGAGAGGTCTGATGATGCATGCCATCAAGAGGGGAGAGACGCACTCTGACGCACTCTGACGCAATCAGACACGCGCAATCAGAAACACGCAGTCGCACTCAGGTGCACTCAGAGCAGCGTACCGCTGTGTCGGACGCAATCAGACCACTCAGGTGCACTCAGTCGCACTCAGCGCAGCGTACCGCTGTGCCCGGCAGCTCGCAGCAGCTCCGACGCGGCTGGGGATGGCTCCACCTGTGGGGAAGAGGCGGAGGCGCCGTGGTGAGCACTTGCACGCAGCAGCTCCGACGCGGCTGGGGATGGCTCCACCTGTGGGGAAGAGGCGGAGGCGCCGTGGTGAGCACTTGCATGCAGCAGCTCCGACGCGGCTGGGGATGGCTCCACCTGTGGGGAAGAGGCGGAGGCGCCGTGGTGAGCACTTGCATGCAGCAGCTCCGACGCGGCTGGGGATGGCTCCACCTGCACCCACGCGTTGAGTGACTCAAGCCCGCCAGTGCCAGCCCCAACGCCCGCCCTCGCAATCTGGGCCGAGCTCGACATATCTCGCGCCATCTCGACGCGCACAAGCCCGCCGCCGAACCAGTCGCCCAGAGCGCCCCCCGACTCGGCAAACCAATCCTGCAAAAAAGGGAGGAGGGGTGGCGCCGTGGTGGGCACTTGCATGCAGGGAGCACTCTCTTGGCAAACCAATCCTGCAAGGGGGGCATCAGTGAGCAATCAGTGGAATCAGTCAGCAATCAGTGAGCAATCAGTGGAATCAGTGAGCAATCAGTGGAATCAGTGAGCAATCAGTGAGCAATCAGTGAGCAATCAGTGAGCAATCTGTGAATGATTGATTGCAATCAGTCAGCACTCAGTGGCACTCAGAGGCACTCGAGGGCACCTGCAAGAGTCCAGTCGGGACGAGGAGATGGTTGCTGCCCCCCCAGTGCTTCAGGTTCGCGTACCTGTGGGGCGCAGGCGCCGTGGTGAGCACTCGAAAGGCAATCAGAGGCAATCAGAGGCAATCAGAGGCAATCAGAGGCAATCAGGTTCGCGTTCCTGTGGGGCGCAGGCGCCGTGGTGAGCACTCGAAAGGCCATCGGTGACATTAGTGTGAGGGAGATGGACTCATACGCGGCAGTCAGAGGCAATCAGAGGCAATCAGAGGCAATCAGATGCAATCAGACGCAATCAGAGGCACACAGTGGGAGAGAGATGGACTAAAAGTATCGCCAGCGGCACTAATAAGCACTCAATCGTAATCAGTGGCACTCCGCCATCAGTGGCAGCAGCCGTTACATCGAGCTCGAGCCCATCGCAGGGGCAATCAGTGGCAATCAGTGGCAGCAGCCGTTACATCGAGCTCGAGCCCATCGCAGGGGCAATCAGGGGCAATCAGTGGGAGCAGCCGTTACATCGAGCTCGAGCCCATATGCAGCAACCCGAGCACCGGCAGCGCGAAGGCGTACAGTGCCGTCGCGTAGCTCGCAGCATGCATCAGCCGTCGGGCTCCCAAATTAGGGTCTGCTTCCAGATTAGGGTCGGCTGCCAGCGGCGGTGAGGGCCGTTGCATGCGGTGGGGTGCCATGCGGCCGCGGAGGAGCGCCACCCGGTCCAAATTAGGCAAGAAAGCCATCCGCTCCAAATTAGGCACGAGCGCCGTTATGAGCGCCGCACCGATGGCAGCGAACGCCCCGAAGGTTGCACTGGGCACCAACGCGCTCGAGACAGCGCCCGCGATCACGCCGGCGCGCGAGAAGAGCTGAACGCTCGCCGCCTGCTCCAGATCCGGGATTAGGGCAATTAGGGCAATTAGGGCAATTAGGGCAATTAGGGCAATCAGGGATTAGGCCGCGAGATCCTGCCTGCTCCAGATCCGGCAGCGCGAGGAGCAGCCGGCATGCACACGACACCGAGAAGCCGCCCGCGTAGTTGGGCGCGGGCGTGAGGAGGACGAGAGCGTGGAACGCGAGCGCGAGCGCGACGCCCAAAGTGGGGATGAAGAGGAGCAGCAAGGGGATGAGCGACTCGACGACGAGGCCGAGCACGGGGGCCACCGCACCTAATTAGGGCAATTAGGGCAATCAGGGCAATTAGGGGGATGAGCGACTCGACGACGAGGCCGAGCACGGGGGCCACCGCACCTAATTAGGGCAATTAGGGCAATTAGGGCAATCAGGGCAATTCGGGCCGAGCACGGGGGCCACCGCACCTGTGCTCAGGAGGGAGGAGGGGCGGCGCCGTGGTGGGCACTTGCATGCAGGGAGCCCTCTCTTGCATGCAGGGTGCCTTACCGACGAGGGGTGCGATGGACGTCGCGAGGCCGCGGGGCGCGTAGGCGGCGAGCTGCTGGATCAGGATGACGGTCGCGCACGACGTCGACGGCGAGAGGAAGCTCGTATTCAGCTTCCAGAATGCCGCGCTCGCGTAGAGGACGATGAGTTGCATGCGCGCGGCTGCGCAGAATGCCGAGCAGAAGCGCTGGGGCGGGCAGAGCAGCCACGCGGCAACGAGCGCAGCCTCGTTCAGAGACGCCCACCACTCGTGGTCCCAGACGAACGGCAGGCGAGCGGCGAAGAGAAGGAGCTTGCAGAGGTGCGCCGCGACAAGGTTGCGCGGAGTCGGCCAAAGGCCCGCGAGCACGGCGGCGGGAAGGAGAACCAGGTCACCATAGCCGAGCGGCCGGCTGTCAACCGCGCCCTGAGCACCGAGGAGTGCTGCATCTACGGCCGGCACGCACACGTACACCGCCCACATTCGGGCGTACGCCGCGAGGGCGCCCGAGCCAGCTGAGCCAGGACTGGACAGCGACGATGGCTGCCTCTCTGAGGCACCGGCCGATGCGAACTGAAAAGAGCCATTGGGCAGCGCAACCCACTCTTCGTAGTCGTCCTCGTCGTCGTCGTCGTCAGAACGTGGAGCGCTCGAGCGGGCGTCACGCGCCAGCTGGCGGCGTCTCATCGGACCAGGATTCCAGTGACTTCTCCCATGGAAAGCTTCGTTAAGATCATTGGCTGTGAACGAGACAGATGAGTTTTCGCCGCTCACAATTCGGCTCTTTCTCCGCTCTCGCACCCGCATGTTTCGATCGGATGACGGCAACCTGTGAATTAAGATCCATTGCACGAAAACGGTCGACGATGAAGGCCATAAAAATGCCGTCGACCGGTCGGCTGCTGCGCGTGATGCAATTGGCATGTCAGGTGTCCTTTGTCGCGCCGTGGTGCTGTCGAGCCTGTGGCAGATGCATGTGCGATGCATACGGCGTTTGCGAGGCAGCCACCGGCCCAAGCTCCGCGGCAGAGAGGACAAATGCTACGAGAAGACTACACATGCTACCGCCGCTCGCTCACTGGTCCGTCGACGAAGTGGCGGCATTCGTCGATTCGCTCTCGGAGACGGGGGCACGCAACACCTGCATGTCTGGTTGCAAGACGCCCGGACTCTTCAACGATTCCGCCGTACGCTTCAAGGCGCTCGGCATCAACGGGACGATGCTCCACGAGCGCCTGCAGCAACAGGTCGCGCTCGAGGCGACGCTACGAAGCCCGAACACGAGCGTCGACATCAAAGGGAACGGGAGCGCGCTGCGCGCTGAGCTGGCTTTCGGGCTCATCTCCCCCGTCGAGGACGCCGTTCGCGTCGCCCTGCCATTCTTCAATCGTCTCCACATGGCGGTTCGGGCGGCCGTCGAGAATGGCGGCCAGCAGCACCCAGCGCAGGGCGGATCCGCAGCTCCAGCCGGCGAGGGGATGAGCGGGACAAGGGCTCCAGTCAGGAGACGTGCCTTGGCCAGTTGGACGCGTCAATAGGCAATTGTCAATAGGAGCTCATTGACATACATTGATGATTGGAATTTGGATCCTGTTGTATGCTGTGCACCGGACACGCGTTTTCTTAGGTGCGTGTAGTTCCGGTGACGTGCCGTCGGTATGCTATGCATGCAGGTGTGGCTTTCTAGTCTGGAGTCTTGTCGTTCCTGGCTTCTTGGTTTTCCTGTGAAATCGGTCGCCGATCATATGTCGGCCTCGCTCGGCGAACTCGCTGCCAATTCGGCCTTGCTCGACGTCCTCGCTGCCAATGTGGAGGACGGACTGCAGACAACGTCCAGGTCTTGCAAGCGGCCATGGCTCACCTTCAGCGTTCTCTCCATCATCGCGGTCACGCTGTTCGCGGCTGGCGGCCCAGTCGTCGTAGCGCTCGGCCAGCCAACCCACCGCCAGCTGCGTATGCTATTTGCAGCATCTCCACCACCGCCTCCTCCTCCACCACCGCCTCCTCCGCCGCCGCCGCTGTCCTCGCCACCGCCGCTGCCGTCGCCCTCGCCCAGCCATGCAGCCGCAGGCGCAGGAGCAGCAGCAGCAGCAACGGCAGCGGCGGCGGCGGCGGCGGCGGCGGCCCGCGTGGTGGACGCCAAAGGGGCAACTGACCCGGGCGGCGCACCTCGCGTCGCCGAGAGCTCGCCGCTCATTCAGGCCATGATCGAGGCGGGCTTTTCGCGCACCCAGGTGCGACCTCTCTGATTGTATGGCATGCTGATGGCCTGCTGATTACATGCTGATGGCACGCTGATTGCCACCGGGCTTTTCGCGCAACTCATCTGACGATATTGACGAGACTGGGCTTGTCGCGCACCCAGGCCGTCGCTGCGCTCTCGGCCGTGAACGCCACGAAGCAGGAGGACGTGCAGAAGGCGATCGAGTGGACACTCAAGCAAGACGCCGACAAGCACCTTGCCGAGGCTCAGGTGCGACCTCTCTGATTGCATGCTGATTGCATGCTGATTGCGGGCTGATTTCAGGCTGATTGTGTGCTGATTGCCACCTTGCCGAGGCTCAGGCCGAGCGCGTGGTGCATGCATACCCGAACATGGACTTTGACGGCTACGCGCTCGTGTGGGGCGATCGGCATCGGACGCGCACGCTCGACGAGTGCGGCGAGCGCTGCCTAAATTGGAAGCCTCAGAAGCCAAGCCTCTTTGCATGCAACGTATTCGTCTTCTGCCCGCTGCCAAAGTGCTATGCGCCCGCGGCGCTGCCACCGGGCTCGATGACCGGCCAGGTGCGACCTCTCTGATTGCATGCTGATTGCGTGCTGATTGCGATGACCGGCCAGGTGCGACCTCTCTGATTGCATGCTGATTGCGTGCTGATTGCGTGCTGACTGCATGCTGATTGCGTGTTGATTGCGTGCTGACTGCGTGTTGATTGCGTGCTTGTTGAGTGCTGATTGCGTGCTGACTGCCACTGGGCTCGATGATCGGCCCCAGTGCTGGCTCAAACACCAGATGATGATTGCATGCTGATTGCGTGCTGATTACGTGCTGATTACGTGCTGATTACGTGCTGGCCCCAGTGCTGGCTCAAACACCAGGAGGACCCGAACAATCCGCAAGTGAACATGCGAGGCAACTACAGCGCGGCCTATCTGCAACGACATCCGGACGCACCGGCGGCGGTGCAGTGGCAGGCGGGGGTCGTCGTGCGCAAGGGCAGCGCGGTGGACTTATCCACGTGGTCCAGCCGCGCGAACTGGTGATGATTGATGCGCGCCACAGCGTCGGCAATTTGTGTGGAGCGATCGGTTCCGGTGAGCACAAGAGCAGCGAGGTGGCGACTTGTCGTATAACGCCGTGCGTGATCGTAAAAGTCGAAACCGTAACCGTTACTAGTCACTGGTTTAGCAGGGGTCGCGTACGGACTGCTCTTCCTCTTGCCATCCGGTGCCCAAACGCGGCCGCGGCCGCTGCAACACGAGAAGCGAAGAACGGAGCACCGTGATATGGACCGACGAGGAGCGTGTCTGAGCGGTGAGAGCGATGACCCCGCGAGTAGTAGCCGCGCAGTAGAGCTTCGCGCCGTACCGCCGTCGCCGTACCGCCGTCGCCGCACCGCCGTCGCCGCACCGCCGTCGCCGCACCGCCGTCGCCGCACCGCCGTCGCCGCACCGCCGTCGCCGCACCGCCGTCGCCGTCGCCGCACCGCCGTTCGCCCATGCGTTCGCCGCACCGCCGCACCGCGGCCGCACCGCCGTCCGCCGCACCGCCGTCCGCCATCGGCCATGCGCCATCGGCGCCGACCGCCCCGCTGCGCGCCGCGCCGTCGGCTCCCAGGCCATCGAGGATCGAGCGGCCCGACGGCCAGCGCGGCCGGCTGCGGAGCGAGGCCGCGCACCCGGCGAGCGAGCGAAGCAGCCGCGTCTTGCCGCTGCCCGTCGCGCCGACGATCATCATGAAAATGCGGCAGCTCTCCGGCCTCGCGCGACCACTCATCATCGTCCGCGCCGTCCTCCGCCGGCCCAAGGGCGCCCGACACAGCGCCGGCCCAAGGGCGCCCGCTTCCGCCGCGTCGTGAATCCACACGAAGGGGAGGCGCACCTCGAGAGGCACCGCCTCCGCAGGCAGTTCGTCGACAACCTTGCACTCGTTGCCGGCTCGGCCGGCGCACAGCTCGTCGTGCAAGCTGCTGCCGCCACGCACGGTCTTTGGCGCGCTGCCGAAGCGTGGCGGCAGGGGTGGGGCAGGGCTGTGCAGGACGGCCGCGGCCGGGAGGAAAACCGACTCGGGACGAGGCGTGGGCGCGCAGGGGTGGGGCAGGCCCGGGTACAGCCGCCCCTAGTACACCTCGCCTTTTGACGAGGGGAGTGAGCCGGCACCGCGCGGCCACTGTGAAGGCACCGAGCTATCTTTGGCGCGTCGGACACCCCCCAGGAGGTTGAGGGCGGCGGGAACGTGTCCGGCTTGTCCGCCTGGCGACCGCGCTCATAGAGGTCGAGCGCGAGGGTGCGCAGCGCCTGCTGTGGGGTCGCGGACACCCGTGCGCCTCCCACGCGTGCAGCCAAAGGACGGCGCGGCTGCTGGCGAAGGTGCACCCAGCTTCGCCGCACGCGTCGTGGCTGCGCTCGTGCGCTTCGAGGGCGTGTCGCACGCGGAACTCGCGACCGCAGCACACGGCGGGCGGGTCGAGCGGCTTGTCGGGACGGGTCGATGTGTGTGGCATGGAGAGGGCGCGACACTTCCAATAGTCGGCCCCAGGGCGCCAGGGAAGACTGTCGATAGTCCTGGTAACACCTCGGGACCAAGGACGTGGCCGGTACCACGCTCATTCCTCGCGGCGTGGGCGGCGGCCGGGCTGCGAGGGTGGCGGCGGCGAGGGCGGCGGCGGCGAGGGCGGCGGCGGCGTAGGCGGCGGCGGCGAAGGCGTCGAGGGCGGCGGCGGCGAGGGCGGCGGTGGGGGCGACGCTTGGCGCACGCCGCAGTCGTAGCAGTCAGTGCCGTACGCACAAAGCGAAAACTCCTCGCCGGGACCACCGTCGTCGCACGCGCCGTCGGAGTTGTAAGAAGGGAATCCGATGCATGCGTCGGTGCAGACAGTGCCGGGCAATCTTGGTGGACTTGGCGGCGGCGATGGCGGCGGCGGCGCGACCACGATCGGCACGGAGAGACCAGTCGTCGTAGTCACGCCAGTCGTCGCGAGGACAGTCACGTTGAGGATGCTCGATAGTTCGGTGACATTGGTAGCGACAAACGCGATGGCGGCGGCTCGGGCGACGGCAACGGTGAAGCTGGGGTCGTCTGGACCGTTTTGGTCTATGATGAGGTCGATCGAGAGCAGCACGCTGCCCGCGGAGGCGCGCCCACTGATGCGGCAGTGCGGGAGGAGACATTTCAGATCTCCGCGGAGGGATTTCAGCACATCGCTAATCATCGGAGCATTCCAGCTAGACACGTCACCACCAATTGTGAGGCCGAGCTTCACGACCGTCGCCACCACGGAACTAATGTTTTCCCCGCTCCCCGAAGTGATGGGCGGGAAGGGCGGGAAATAGGGCGCCGGTGGCAGGGGTGGCGATGGAGGCGACGACGGAGGCTGGGGCGGCGACGGTGATGGCGGAGGCGGCGAAGGTGACCGCTGCGTGTATGTCGGATCTATCAGGGCGAGCGCGAGCAGCACAATCGCTTTCATCGCTTGCATCGCGTGTCCTAAATAGGGTCTTTTCGCTTGACCCTAAAATTGGGGGTTTTCGACCCCGCCCCCAATAAATTGGAGCAGGGGGAGCAAGTTTCATAGCTTTCCTCGCATGTTTTAGCCGGTTTCCTGCGGCTTAGTTCAAGTTCAAGTTCAAGTGAATGTATCGGTGCAGTGCGCAGAGGGGGGCAGCGGCCTAATAGGCGGCATCGCGAAGAGGAAGCGCAACAAGGGCAAAAGGCTGAACAGAGGGCAACGGCTGAGGCAGTCCCTGGCAATGACAGTTCTACGACCGGCGGCGGATGAGGCGAGCGGGAGTTGAGCGGACTGGCGCGAGTGAAAGGGTTCCGGTTTCCGTGTCGGCAACGACTACTGGGAAGGGCCCTCTTGCTTGCGTTGGTCATCTCGGTGAACGTGACGCTGCACCGACCGGCCTCGAGTTCTTCGATCGAGGCGTCTATGCCATGGTCTATGTCCCCGCTTTCTCTCCCCCAATCCCCCCTCTCTTTCTATTCTCTTCGATCTCTACCTGTACTCGAGGGCACGCAGGCTAGCATCCTGTGGCGTGTCTCCTCCTGGTCTCCTTCCCGCTCGTGCTCCTTCCATTGTGTCTCACCATCTCCGTCGACTCTCACCCCCACTGCTAGCCTCGAGAGCACATTCGATAGGCTTCCGTTAGGTTGTCTGTTGTTTATGAAGTAACTTGAACTTGAACTCGGCTTAGAGCAGAGCATGCTGACTGCGATCCTCTCATCGGCGATCCCCCAGCGCCCCTCGTCTACATCTCGCCACATGCAAGGCCATATGCTAGCAGCTGCGTCCTGCGAGCGTGCGGCAACACGCGCCGCCTTAGTTCGGTGCGCTCGACCGCCCGGTGCAATCCCACGAGCTCGCCCACGAACCGGCCGCTCGTTCGTGCCCGAAGCCGCGTAGAAGCCGCGAGCGCGGGGGGCACATCTGCGGACCCGTCGGGGACGCGACCGATCCGCGGAAATGGCATGGGAAATGGACGTCTCGATTTAACGAGCCACGCGGCTGTGTTTGAGTGTGTTAGCGGTAAAGGGATGTTCATGTTGTCATTCACCTTACCATTCAGGCTTTAGTGTGTCTCGATCTCGAGGTGTGAACCACGCACGGCGAGAGGACAATGCTCAATGGACGCGCAATCCCGCAAAGCTTCCACCGACGTGCGAGAAGTGCCTAGGAGTCAGCTTCACACAAGGGGGATTGGGAGTGGTCTACTAAATTTTTGCATGTTTTTAAGGGCCCAACCCTTCTACACCTGTTTGGGAATTGAATGCAGGTACGAACAAGCGTCACACGTAGCGATACGTCCAGCACGATCCAGTGAGCTTCGGCCAGACCCTTCGCAGCGATGCTCTTCGCACTCATTTCTTCTTGCCTTTTGGATCGGGCGGCGGCGGCGGCGGCGCCCCGTCGTCGCCCTCGGCCAGCAGCTTCACCGGCACAGCCACCTCGCCCAAGGGCGGCAGCTCAAAGAGCGCCGGCGGCCGCGTGACCTCCTTGAGGAGCAGCGTGGCTGGGCCAGAGGGCACCTCGACGGGCACCGTGAGCCCGCAAAGCAGCACCCGGCCGCTCGCGCTGAGCGGCACGCCGAGCGTCCACTCATTCGGCGGCGGCGGCGGCGGCGGCGGCGGCTGCTCTGCGAACGGCATCGTGGAGGGGAACACGCCAACGGGCAAGGTCAGTCCCCACCCCTTAAGCTTGATGGGTTGACCCTCTGGCGGTCCCTCGGGCACGTGGTACTCGGCGAAGCCCTCGTTCTCGGCGGCGGCGCTTGCCGCCTTCGCGGCGTCATCGAGCTGCTGCTGTGCCGCCTGCCACGCTTGGGTCGCCTGGCCCGCCGCCAGCTCGGCAGCGCTGATGCGCTGCGCCGCCACCTCGTCCGGCAGCACCAGCGTCACACAGACGCTCCGACCGCTTTCGTCGACGACAGCAAACTGCTCGCACACATTGCCGAGTGGCTCGGGCTCAGGTTCGGGCTCCGCGCCCTTCTTCTTGCCCTTGGCCGCGGCGGCGGCCGCCTCTTCCGCCGCGGCTCTGTGTGCTGCCTGCTCCGCCTCGCTCGGCTCGCGTTCAACCGTGCGAAGGCAGAGAATGCTGAGAGGGGGCAGCCTGGCGCCCGCCTTGAGTGGCTTGGGGAAGAGCGCGGCCAGAGACTCGGCCGTGTTCGTGCCCGGCACCACCTCCGCCGGGTCGAGCGGCGCCATCGGCTCCGCAGCGGCATAGCCCATGGAGATGAGCGTCTTCATCGTGCCGTACCCACCGTCCTTGTTGAGCGCCGCTGCATTCACGAGGCCCTCTGTTGTCCCACTGCTCTCGTCCAGTGTGAGCTCGATGGCGAGGCCCTCAGCATCGCTCAGGGCGAAGCGCACGCGCAACGGGCGGGCAGCGCCAGCGGGGAGCGGCAGCGTGATCGGCGCGATCGCCGCGTACTCGAGTAGGTCAGCCGCACCCGGGAGGAGCGTCAGGGTCGCCTGTACACTCGGGCTGCCCTCCATCAGGAGCGTGCACACGAGCGTGAGCTCGGGCGGCGGCTCGGGCGGCGGTGGCGCGTCCTCATCCTCCGCAGGCGGCGCGGCCGGATGCCGCTGCAGCACGAGGTGGCTGAGTTCGAGGTCACCCGCCGGATACTGGTGCCGAGCGAGGAGCATAGCCGATGCGAGGACCGTCGGTGCGCCCTCGTGCCACTGGCTCTCGCGCACGTAGCCCTCGCCGCGCTCGCCCACGAAGAGGCCGCCCCCGTGCACCTGATCGGCCGTCCACTCGCCCTCGTAGCTGTCGCCATTGGGCCATGACATCGTGCCAACGCCCGCTCGCTTGCTCCGCTCCCAAGAGCCGACGTATTGGCTGCCATCGACGTAGGACATGGTGCCCTGGCCCGCCATGTGGTGCGCGGCGAACTGGCCCTCGTATACGTCGCCCGTCGCCTTCGTCAGCTGGCCGCGGCCTTGGCGCAAGTTGCGCTCGAACTTGCCCTCGTACTTCTCTCCACGGCTGGAGATGTAGAGGCCGTCGCCGTCCATCTCGCCCTGCGAGAACTGGCCCGAGTATGTCGACCCATCGGCCCAGCTGCGCGTGCCCCAACCGTTCATCGCGCCGCGGTCGAAGCGTCCCTCGTACACGCTGCCGTCACGCATGGAGAGCTTGCCCTCGCCGTGCATGATCCCGTCGACCCACTCGCCCTCGTACTCGTAAAAGGCGTTAGAGAACTTGTACCTGCCCTTGCCGCTGCGCAGGCCGTCGGCGGTCTTACCACGGTAGCCGCCAGGGCCAGGGTAGGTGGTTGGAGCGCTGAAACTCAGGCTCATGTTGGTGGACGGCGTAACTGCGTAGCGGTGCTGGTTCACACAAGCCTCGCAACTTCACGCCCGGCAGGACGCGTGAATATTCGCACTCACCGTAGAGTGTCTGAATACATGAGCCGCCGCCTGACAGACCTCCGTCGATCAAATTGATGCATGCTTCACAAAAAAGATAAAAACGAAAATTTCGAGGTTCCTCTCCGTGTTGGACTGGCAAGCGGCGGCGCGCCTGGCAGGTTTTTATTTATTCGCCTGGCCCTTGGCCGTACTTGGCCGTACCTTGGCCGTGCGCCATGAGCTCCTTCAAGGCGGGCGCTGGCAAGCGCAACTTGCGGCAGAACAGCTCGACTGCCGCTGCCGCTGCCGTATTGGAGGCCACTTCGAGCACGAGCACACGGACAGAGTTCTCAGCTGCAGTCTGTCAGATCTGCAACGTCATCGACGAGCTGGCACAGCGCGAGCGCGACGAGGCCACGGACGCGAACGACGAGAGCTCATGGCGTCTTGAAGCCATTCAAATCGTCACGCTGATGATCAACTCGGCATCGCGCACCATGCAGATGAGGGCCACTAAGACCATCACTGCGCTCGCGTCGCAGTGCGGCGAGCAGCTTAAGCGAGAGGTGACCGAGGTGCCGGGCATGGCAACCAAGCTGGTCAGTCTCATGAAGTCGGGTGCGCTCGAGGCAATCGGTGCCATTGCAGCCGTCACGACCAATAACACGCGTGCCTGCGATCTGATGCGTGAAGCCGACGCCATTTCTTTCCTCGCTGCAATCATCTCTGACAAGGCCACCGCCGTTGAGGTCAAGTCCGCCGCCAGTGACACCACACTGGACGTTAGTCGACGAGCCACGACAGCTACCGCCACGCAGCAGCAGCAGCAGCAGCAGCAGCAGCAGCAGCAGCAGCAGCAGCAGCAGCAGCAGCAGCAGCAGCAGCAGCAGCAGCAGCAGCAGCAAGAAGACCGCAGCATACCAGCAGCAGGCCTGCGACCCCGTGCCACGAGCCTCTCCGAGATGTCAGGGCTGCTTCCCGGCATGTCGGCGGCAATCGACGCGCTCGACGCGGACGAGAAGGAGAAGGCGCGCCCTATGACTGTGCCGATCAGCAGCAAGACCGATGCGCTCGTTGCGCTCCGCAACATCGCTCTCTCAAGTGACCGCAATCTCGAGTACATCTCGGCTCAGAAGACGGTGATCCCACAGCTCGTGGCTCTGATGACGAAGATGCACGACGGCGGCGACGAGAACCGGTCGGCCACCTCGGGCGACAGCAAGAACAAGCCCAAGAGTGAGACCTCGGGTCAGAGCGGCACGTCCGGCTCGGATGATGCGCCCGAGAAGAAGGCGTACATGCTCAGCAAGGCCGAGATCGCCGCACGCAAGGAATCCGGGCGCGAGCTGCGCCAGCTCGCCGAGAGCGCCGGCCAAATGCTGCACACGCTCATCCTGCAGGGAAAGGACGAGGTGAAGAAGATCATCATCGGCGCCATCATCTCGACAGTGCAGCAGCCCGGCTCGAAGCCGCCCGAGGACGTGCCCGCGCTCATGCAGATCCTTCGCTCGACGGCCGAGGAGCAGCTCACGCTCGTGCAGCAAGGCAACGACCAGCAGGCCCTGCAATCGGCGCTTGAGTTTGGCCGGTGGATCAAGGTACCCACCATCATGCTTGGTGAGGCACGCAACAACTTCAAGGCCGCGCTGGACAAGCGGCGACACGTGGAGGCGCAGAGGCTTCGACGGCTCGAGATGGGCATCGGCAACCTGGAGGCAGACCTGAACGACCCGAAGCGCTTGCTAGCGGTCACGCCGCGCACGCCACATATGGGCGGGGGCGCCACGGCATTGACGGCACGCAGTCTCGGCGCGGAGATTGGCGGCGCTGGCGGCGGCGCTGGCGGCGGCAGTGCTACGGCACGGACCAAGTCGGCCAGCGCAGCGGTGATCGCGAGCTCTGGCGGTCCCGATGCCGCGCACGCGTCCGGAGCCGCATCAGGCGCGAGCAAGGGTGTGGGTGTGGGAGCAAGCAAGGGTGGAAAGCTTGGCGTGCGCAAGCTCGACCTAGGTGCCCACGATGTGAAGGGCAAGCGAGGGGGCGCCCAAGCCTCTGAACGCGGTGGCGGCGGTAAGAGGCCTGCGGCGAGCGCAGGCGGGGCGAAAGCAAGCCAGCCGCTCAGCCAGCCGAGCGATCGGTCGTCGCTCACGTCGCATCGCGGCCGAAAACCGCTCGCGAGCAGTCGAGGTGTGAATGGTGGCAGCAGTAGTGGCAGCAGCAGCAAAGGAGTAATCGGCGGAGGACAAGGCGGAGGCGGTGGAGGAGGCAGCGAAGGCAGCGTTGGTGCCAGCGGCATGAGCAGCAGCCGACGTCCAGGGCGAGGCGCCACGCCAGTCCCGTCTTCTTCGGTCCTCGCGTCACACCATCGCGTGAGCGCTGCGCTTCTCCAGAGCGTCGTCGAGGGCGAAAATGCCGACGACGACCTTATGGGCAAATCGTTTGTGCGTGAGCCTAGACTGGGCTCACGCGGCATGAGTTCACTCCCCCGCTCGAGTGCCGGCCTTCTCAGCTCCGACAGGCTCGGCCCAAGCAGCATGAACGCCACCCGCCGGCTCCGGTTCGAGCAAGTGCAGCGCATGGAGCAAGTGCGGGCCGAGCTTGACCACGTGGAGCACGCGTGCCGCGAGCGCTCAACACGGCTCGTGGACACGCGCGCCGCTGCACTGGCCAACCGTCATCAGCTGGATGCAGTCCAGTCGCGGCAGCGGCGCCTGGGCGAGAGCGACGTGGTCAAGCGACGCTTCCGGGAGCTGCTTGCTGCCAAGGATCGCTCACTCGGCGCCAACTTTGGGGTGGCCGACAGCTTGCTCCACTTCCACTGGCAGCTCGACGAGGCCGCGGCGAATGCGTATTCTTCCACTACTTACGGGGCTTCTCACGCGGAGGTGGCGGCGGCGGCGACGACGACGACGACGGCAGCGGCGACGAAGGCGGCGGTCTTCGAGGCAGCCGTAGGAGGCATCGTCGGCTCGCATGCTTCGTCTGCTGCTGTCCCCGCGAGCGGGACCACCTCACGAACGGCAACTCCACCGAGGGACTCGATCCCAGGCAACAGCAAGCGCACGAGCTCGGTGAGGGTAGCGGACACGCCACAAGCCACACCTGTTGCAGCTGCCAGCACCTCGAACGCGACTGTCATCGCGTCCCCAGTGCGAACAAACTATCGCACGTGGAACCCAACGGGCATCCAGCTCATTGCCCACCCTGCAGGCGTAGCCGTAGCGACAAGCGAGCTCGTCGGCGGCTTGTGAGTGAGCCTGTTGTGCTCAGCGGAGGCTATCAGCAATATACAATCAATCCACATCCATCTATGTAGTAGCATGTAGTAGTCCAGACGTAAGCCTAGGTCCAGCGTGTTCTCAAGCATCTCGTGAACCATCGAGCTGTGATGTTACATTCACATGAACGCAATAACATTAACATGAATAACTCCATGCGCTCGTCGTAAATCAATGCCGCACGACATTGCCGGTGTGCCCAGACGAGACTTGAACCGCCCTGCTACCATGCGGTGTGCGGTCTCGCTCGACGTTGACCGCCCCGTAATCTCTAATCAAATCACCGAAAGGTGCACCGTTCCGTCTATCCCTCCTGCTGCTTTCTCTTTTGCTCTCACAGGATTGCCTACATCTGAAACTCATATCGATGTTGGTGCCGCAGCCCGTATTGGAACCCGAGCTTCTGCTCCTGCTCCCACGCTTTCAGAGAACGCCACCACCGCTGCAACTCTTGTCACATTCGAGACGACTGGTAAACTAGCTATGACAATTGCCACAGCCATCGCCCATGAACCCCTCGTCACCGCCAGTGTCCCCGCTACCGCCACCAACACCGCCGTTATTGCCGACACCACCACCATCACCGCCCCTCCAATGGCCATCGCCATCGCCATTCCCGCTACAACCACACTCCCCGTCTCCATTGTCCACCCTCACTCCACCATCGCTGCCACCACCGCCCTCCACGTCGCCGTGAACGGTAAGAGCAAAGCTTGTATAGACAGAATCCGAAAAACACACATGAACACGGAACGGATGATAACCCCTCGTATCCGTGGAGCGGTACTACACTCCAACCCAACATCACAACCTCCACCGTATGCATCGTCAGCGTCCCTGCTCATTGACCACGAAATAAAGACACTATACACAAGAGGCTCGACTACCCCAATTGCATACACCTTACTTGACGAGACTAGGGTGGACTGGAACGCCCAAAATAAAAGACACGCAATCTGTATATGCATGCCCTTCCCCAAACACAAGTTGCCCAAATTTTTTCTGTTACGGCGACGCAACAGAAAACCGCCCACATTGCTGCTCAGCCGATCTCGAAGCTCAATGGAGCCCAACACCGAAGGAACTTCACTACCGCCACCAGATGCACCGATGGGACCATCGCGCAAACGAGGAGGCCGCACAGCTCCTGCGGGCCAACTTGAAAGCATAAGGGCCGCCATAAATATGGTGGAGATCGCCCTGATCTTCGACACGAGCGATGGGAAGAAGGGCGCCTACGGGGGACTCGGCGACACGAACGCTCGCACACGTGACAGCGTCGAGAGAACCATGAACTCCATCATCACTGCCACATTGCCAGGCGTTCCGTACGAACAGTGCCGAGTGGATCAGATCTCGGTGTACAAAGAACCGTCCTTCTTTATCATCCTTCTCGTAACGCAAGCGACAGCTGATGCTATCCTCGGCGCCACCAGCGTTGTGTACAAGCTCATTGACTACATCATCGCTGGATCTACTACAGAGGAAGATGGTAAACCGCGCGCGGGCGTCTCCATCGTGGTCACCACGCCCTCGCAAATCCCAAGCCTCCCCATGTTCGGCGGTCGGACCGACACCTCAATTCAGGCAGGTGACCAAGTGCCGGGCATCCAGGTGGTCATGTACATCCAAAACACCAGAGAGCACCGCGTTGCCCATGAAACGCTTCGCACCTGGGCCATGGACGAACTCATGAACGATCTTAACAAGGTGCTTACCGACGAGCGCCAGCCGCTCAGTGGTTTCAAGACGCAAACCATCCCCGGTCAGCCGACACGCTTGAGCCCGAAGACACCGGGCGGGGTGGCCACAGGCATGTCCGTCAAATTCTGGCTGATCGCGCCGACTCACCCGCATGACATTGCGTCCATTGCGGGAATCCTACTGCCAACACCCATTCTCTTCCCGCTCAAGATTGCGGAAGACCCAGCTAGCCCTTTGGACAACCCGCAATTCATCAACTTTTGGCACAACGACCCTGACGATCCCGCTATCGTTATTCCAATGACCCGTGCGATGCGCTGCCAGGGCGGGAAGAACAACGCTGGCGACGGCGTGAACGTTCGCTACGTCGTGAACAATGTACGCGGCACGATAGTGCAAGCCGACGATGGCGAGCAGTTCTGGCGAGCGGGAGACGATGCGCAAGAAGAACCGCAGGATGACCAAGGGCTCACGGTAGTCCCGACGCACGTGCATGGACACAATGAGCACCGCGCACAGCAGCGCAAGGCCGCTGCAAAAGCACAAGCGGCCAAAATCGACAAGGAATGCATGAAAGCCCACGCGACTGCCTTTGCGACGATCTACTTTAGCACGGGCACCTGCGAAGATGCAATCAAGCGCCTTTCGACCCGCGACTCACCGACCTTTGTGCCTGCCGATCGCGCGATGGACTTTGCTACAAAGATGGAAATCCCAAGCGAAGTTCTCAACGCCGCGTGCCGCTCGGACAAGTGCCGAACGAACATGTGCATCAGCCTCAATAGGACAGCCGTTGCCGTTCTAGCAGCTCGCACCGAAGGACGTGCCAAGGCCGCCGCCAACCTCGAGACAAAATCCTGGGAGGGCGCCATCCTGGAGACCGCGTCGCAAACCTTCGTACCGCGGACCAAACCCCAAGCCGGCACCTCGCAGCCTCCGCCCCACGCTGGCAAGGGATCAGGCAAGGGAAACACGCCCACCGCCAGACCGCCCACGCAAGCTGCCCGACTAAGCCACCCTAAAGCACCCATGGCAGTAGCAAAAAACCCCGAGGAGCACCGCTACGATGTGGGAGGAACGGAGGCATACACGAAAGCCGAGTTCTTTGCATTCTATGGCGACCACGAGCACTGGGAGGCTGCGGGTGCAGCGCCGAAAACCTCACGCGCTGCAACGAACTTTGCGACGGCGCAGGCAAACGCCAGTGCCGCGCAAGCTGCCTCTCAGTCGACCTTTGGATACGGCACCTGGCGCAAAGCAAACGGCCAGGGCTCGACAACGATGCCCACACAGCCAAAGGCACCCACGCCCACAGCGCCCCAGGCCATCACCGCCGAAACCGCAGAGACGCAACAGCAAAAAGCTGCACGCACCCCTTCCCAAGCCTCACCGGGACGCCTCCAAGCATCGCCGGGACACCAGCTCTCGGCCGCAACGAATGCCCTTGGGATCTCTGAGTATGGCTCTGTGGCACCAGCCGGCTCGATCAGCGACGCCGTAATGAAAGAAACGGACAAAGTACACGGGTGGAACTGGCCAATGCCCCTCCCGAACGAAGCCGATTCGGGCGTTCGGATCCCATCCACCCACCTCAACGCAGCGCGGAAACTGGCACACGGACTTGCGAGGCTCGTTGCACCGTATGAAGCGCAGGGCGGGTTCGTCCCATACACGCACATCGAGGCATACATGGCCTTCCCGTGCGAAACCTATGGTACCTTCGACGCGGATACTACCGAAGTTCTCATGCATGCGCTTGACGACGCGAACGTGATCGCAGTTTATGAGCCAGGAGTTGACGCAGAGACCCAATGGCTCGCCCAATTCCTCATCGAACCGACTCTGCTACCATGATAGGCGGAGGCGGAGCGGGGCAAGATGACGCCCCACCATCGCACAGTGTACCGCCACAGGCGCTTACCACACAGTCGATCACGGAACATCCCATGAGCACGAGACAGGCAGAGAGAGAGAAAGAGAGGCCAAATACACCGCCGCGCATACCGACACAGGCAATGGATACCAGGCAAACGATGCATACCGCCATAAGGAAGGGAGATTACATAAACCACAGTGGAAGCATGCTGCACTTGTGCATTCCGGATCCTCATACGATCACACATGTGTTGATTAGGGAACGCGAGCCCAGCAGAGAGACCATGAGAGAAGTAACGTACAACAGGAAAAGTAAAACTACTCCCTCACTCCGTCTCAGAGGAGCAGGGCTACATGATACCCCATCAA
>JWZX01001775.1:0-25159 GCA_001275005.1 Chrysochromulina tobinii | reverse complement strand
AGGTTGCCGAGGACAGCGGCTGAGAGCTGCGCGGCGCTGTCGCCCGCAATGTTGTTGCCACGCATGTCGACGCGCGCGAGCACCGATGTAGCAGTACCGAGGTACTCAGCCAGTGGCGTAGAGATCCCAGGGCCCAAGTTCTCGCGGGACAGGTCCCATGCGGAGATCTTGCTGGTGGGGCTGTCGCGCAAGGCGTTGAAGATACTGGTCCAGCCCTCGACGCCCAAGTTGTTGCCGCGGACGTTGACGCGCGCGAGCACCGACATAGCAGGTATGAGACCTGCGACGACCATGCCGCCCTCGTCGCCGATCTCCTTGCCCTTCATGTCGAGCTCGGTGATGGAGTTGGCGCGCATCTCCTTGATCGGGATCCCGTTGAACATCTCGATCTTGAGGTTGCCGAGGACAGCGGCTGAGAGCTGCGCGGCGCCGTCGCCCGTGATCTTGTTTCCGCGCACGTTAATGCTAGTTAATGAGCCACTAACGCGGAAGGCATCCGCAAGAGCGTTAAGACCAGACATGTCTGGCAAATTTGTCATTTTGATGTCGCCATCTCTGTCTTTGGCCTTCGAGACGATCATTTCCTTGCCCTGATAAACCACTATGTCGCCCTCATTGAAGGAAGAGCCCTGGACCTGGCTTGCCTTGATGTAGCCAGTCTCAGTCACCGAACAGAGATTGTTGGACGAATTGAGACTCGTCAACGCGCCCGTAGCAATGTCTGACGCGATCAGGATGGTGTCCGCTGGGCCAAGGCCCTGGTTGGCAAAGTCGGCCTCCTTCTGATCGCGTTTGATGCCGAAGAGCATGATGCCCTTCTCGACGCCGATCTTGGTGAGCACCTTGGCCGACTCGCTGTCCAACTTGTTGCCGCGCACGTTGCACACGGTGATCGTTGTAGCAGCACCGAGGTACTCAGCCAGTGGCTTAGCGATCCCAGGGCCCAAGTTCTCGCCGGACAGGTCCCATGCGGTGATCTTGCTGGTGGGGCTGTCGCGCATGGCGCTGAAGATGATGGTCCAGCCCTCGACGCCCAAGTTGTTGCCGCGCACGTCGACGTGTGTTAATGCGCTCATGGCAGGGATGAGATAGGCAATGAGCATGACCGCAGGCCCATGGAGCCCCTTGTTGCACAAGTCAAGCTCCGTCACGGTGCCCTCGCGCATGTGCTGCACCGGAATGCCGCATACCACACCTGAGCCCGCACAGGCAACGGCTGCGATCGTCAGCCTCAACGGTGGCTCTCCCTCGCCTGAGATGCAGCTGTGGAGAGCAGCCTTAGCAGTACCATGTAGCAATAAAGGACGGCGCCTGTCGCCAACCCCGTTGTCCTCATCGTCCTCGTCCTCGTCCTCGTCCTCGTCCTCGTCCTCGTCCTCGTCCTCGTCCTCGTCCTCGTCCTCGTCCTCGTCCTCGTCCTCGTCCTCCCCGTCTTGCAGATTCGCGGCCCGGACGGCGGCCACGTCCACCACAAAGCCATAGCCATGGAGGCGCGCCAGCCCCGGCAGCATCCGCCCCGCTAGGGCCGTGTCCCCGGGCCAGCCGGCCTCGATGAGCAGCTCCACGTCCAGGTCGGTGATCTCGTCCAATTGTGTGGGTGCCGGCTGCCCGCGGCCGCGGCACAGGCGCGAGCAGAGGACACGCCGTGACAGCGCACGCCAAAACCGATTCACGCCCTTGAGCTCGCACAGCGTGGCCATGTCCACCATTCCCAGAGCAGCCTCCCTGGCATCCGTAGTGGCTGGCACCCCAGAGAGCGAGGGCTGCCGCAGAGGTGCCAGTGGTGCCGTGGAGCTGGCCGCGCCGAGCTGCTGCGGCGCCTCGTAGCCTTCTGGCAGAAACGCCGACTCGGCGAGTGCCGCCTCGAGCTCGGCGCCGTCAAAGTCGCAACCCGCGCCAAGCAGCGCACGGAGCTCGTCAGCATTCTTGCCATTGACCAGGGAAGCGATGACAGACTGATTGTGCTTGAGCAGCATAGGGGCATCCAGAAACAGGGCACCCTCGACGTGTTCCATGAGCTGCAACAGTGAATGCTCGTCAGAGCTCGGTGACAATGGATTGCTGGCGTAACCCTCGTACCTGAGCTCCTCAAACGACTTGTTTTGGCATGGCTCCATCCGATGCACACCGGGGACGCTACGTGCGATCTCCGGCATGCGAACCAGCGCGCGAAGCGTCGAGGCTGTGACAATGGGCACCGGATACACGCCGTCCTCGGAGCTGGCATCGTCCATGAGATCCTTCAAATGACCAGCGAGTCGAGCCACCTCGCGCGACATCGTGACCTCCTCTCCGTCTCGCGCTCGCACGAAGATTTGCTCATCATCACGTGTGGCCTTCTTCACCGCGGGCGCCTCTTCCTGCTCCTCGGCCGGCGATTCAGCAACGATCGTCTTGCCCGAGAGGCTCATCGCTCGCGCGACGTTCGCTGCTGCTGCTGCTGTTCAACACAACGCGCGCACACACTCCGGACCCCCAAGCACGAGAGCCACTATCACTATGTTCGCGAAGCGTTGTTTCGACGCGCGTCTGGAAGTTTCCCACAGCTTGACCGTACGTGGACATGTGGGAAAACCTATCTCTCACATATGTGGATTGCGATCTCTCCTCTCGACTCACCCCCCCCCAAAACAGCACCATCGCCGGGGCTGGCTGGGATCGGTACTCGTTCGTGTGCAGGGGTCCTGCAGGGGGTTGCGTCAGGTCCTGTGACATTTGGACAAACACGGGTGCAGCAACCCCCTGATTGGGACCTACTGAAGAGATGCCGGGGTCATGGGCATGGGCGTGCGCAAGTCGCAAGGCTTGCAACGGGACCGTATCCTGTGCCACCCTCCACGTCCCGCTCTGTTAACATTCACACCTGGAGCAGTGCTCCACGTCCCGCTCGGCAGCTCAGTGACTCACGCCAATCCTCCCTGTTAACATTCACAGCTCAGTGACTCACGTCAATCCTCCCTGGTGTCCAGATGGCGCAAGAAGATGGCGCAGTGCGCGCACAGCATCTTGAGCAGCTTCTCCTCGTCGCTGCCGAAGCCGTACTCCGAGTTTCGTCGCTTGAGGAGCTGCTGCTGCTGCTGCTCGCCCCCCGCGCCGGCGCGGGGGGGGTCGCGATCGTCGATCTCCTTGTTGACGAGCTCGATCAGCCCGATCACTTTGCCATCGCTGCTCCAGACCGGCGCAAGCAGCAACGACTTGACATCGTACCCGCGCAGGGCGTAGCGCTGACGCGACTCGTCCGAGATGCGCGGGTCGGTCTGCACATCGCGCACGTTGAGCGGCTGGCCCGTCGTGAGCACGTGGTAGCGCGAGCCGCCTTTGCGCACCTTGAGCCGCACCTCCTTGGCGAGGATGGCGCTGCGCATCAGCACGCAGAATCCGTCGAAATCGACGGACCAGCCCCCGGGGCGACTGCCTCCGTCCTTGTCGACGGTGGCGATCATCTGGACAACGTCGCTCAGCTCGGCCGTCCAGCTCAGCTGGCGCAAGGCGTGGTACAGCTGCATCGCATCCACCCGCCCCGAACGGTCCGTGTCGTATCGCTCGAAGGTGCGCTTGAGCTCATCGTGCGTCGGCTCCTTACCGGTCCAACCCATAGAGGTGAGGTAGAACTCACCATTCACGCTCGCGTTCTCGTCGACCAGGAACAGGGCGCAATGCTGCGCCCCGATCATCTCGTGACCCTCTTCCATCAGTGTCGAGTACAGGGTGCGCAGCTCGCGCTGCCGCTTCACCCGCTCGCTCTTCTCCAGATCCATGAACAAGAGGGACGTCATCCCGAGAAGGCAGCCAGCCGCCACGCCGACCACCGCGCCCGCCATGCCCGAGAAGCGCACGCTTGGAAGGCTGCTCTGTATTACCGTGAGCTCCGCGCGCGGCAAGCCGAGGCGTTCAAACAGATTTGCGACCACGCCGCTTGACAATGTACCCGACACGTCGGAGACGATCTGCCCGTATGCGGCCGAGGTGAGTGTCGCCAGGCCAAACGTGACCCCGATCGTATTATCGATCATGTCGCCCGCTTGTATCATCACGAGGTTGTCCATGAAGCCGAATCCTACCATCGGCACGCCCATCGTCAGCGCGTGCAAGCGAAGCTGGCGCCAAGTAGGAGGCTCCACCACCGAGGATTTCGCGCCGCTGCTGGTGCTGCTAGTGCCTGAGCACCGCCGCGTTAGGAGTTGGAGAGCCCTCTTCGCTTGTGGAGCGAGAATCGTCGTAGCCGAGCGCGTCGTCATCGAGCGCATCGAGCGGATCCCTGTGTAAACGAAAGAATCTTGCCCTGGGGCAGGAAGGGACCCGCGCCGCGGCTGTGAATGTTCACAGATTTGTATTTAGGCAGACGAACTATTTTTTCGACGTTCTAAAAGCCTTCCGTTCGGGGAGCGACGGAAGCAGCAGTATGCGCGCGCAGTGGAGCCGCGTGGAGCACGCGGCGGGCCTGCCCCAGAGAAGCTTCCACTTATCCGTCTCGGCCTCGCCTTGCACGAGAAGGAATTCCTTCAGCATGCGCACCGACGCGTCGGCGCCTGATGCGCGTGCACGGCGCGCACGGCGCAGGTATTGAACGGAGGTCAGGCCGTTGGCGAGCAGGCCCAAGTGCATGAGACCGAGCAGGCCGAGGCTGAAGGACAGCAGGCCAGCCGGAAGCAGCAGGTACTTGCGCGAGCCCAGCGACGTGCACGCGGCCACGTCGGGTGGCGGCGTGCGAGCCAGGCCGAGCAGAGGGAAGGAGCTTTGGCGTAGCACGCAGTCGGCAAAGGGCGGCCACGCGAGATAGGACGCGTACGTGCATCCGAGCCAGCAGTGCAGTACAAAGAGCAGGAAGAAGCGCAAATTGTTCGCGCCGATGCATCCGCCGGTGAATGGACAGTGGTGGTCAAAGTGCAGCACGTGACGCCCGCAGGTACGGCAGCGGTGCGTTGCGTGGTCGGTTTGCTGCAGCAACGTGCCATCCTCGCAGCTGTCGCCCTCGTCATCATTGACGAAGCCAGGGTCGACGGCAGCACAGATAGCATAGTTCCAGACCGAGTTGATCCAGAGTGCAGATATGCCCACGACGTGCACGTACCAGGCTGGTGTGAAGGCCGTGGTCGAATATGGTAGAACCGACTCCCAAAACGCGTAGTACGCCCACATGCACAGGCACACTACCATCGAGAGCATCACCGGCCGCTCCCAGTGCCAGGCGATGACGAGACGGCCGCCGCGGCCCATGGACGCCTGGAAGTAGAGGCGTGCAAGATCGACCACCATTGGCAGCGCCGTGCACCCCACGAAGAGACACATCCAGAAGACGAGGTCCATGCCAGATAAATTGCCGTTAGAGACCAAAAAGATGACGCTGACGCACACGAAGAGGGCGAGGCGCCCAGAAAAGCACATCCCGATCGCCCAGGATTTTGGCGCGCCCGGGCCTGTGGGCCTCGGCACCCACGAGCATTGGCGAACCTTCTTGGGCCTTGAGGATATCCTCCTTCGGAAAACCAGGCATGCCTATGCCCTAAAATAGAAACGCTATTCAGGACCCGAGTCATCAGAATACCCCAACTCTCCTCGTACCTAGCGCTCGCCCGTCTTCTGAGTCGGCCTCTGGGTCGGCCTCTGGGTCAAGACCGGACTCGCGGATTCGTGTGCGTGTGCGCGCGGTGAGTCGGTTTGGTTGTGAGGTTCGCCTGTGTGATCCGTGTGTCTGTCCCGTGTGTGCCCCGGCCCCTCCGGTGTTTTGAACCTTTTTGAACCGGAAGTCAGCTGTTCACAAGTTCGTCGGCGCGGCGTCGATCGGCGGCACATGGCCGATGGCGCGAGTGCCGCCTTGCACTCACACGGGTTGCCTCGGGTCTGCGACATCATCGGCGACTATGAGCGCTTCGTCGAAGAGGTGGACTCGGAACTGCGCGCTCGTGGCCTCGATGCGTTGGCACGTGGGTTTGAGATGGATCACCTTTGCTATCGGTGCGCGACGGTCGCAGAGTACCTCGACGTCATCGACGCGCTCGTGCCTGCTCTCGGCATCGCCCAAGTTGAGGGCATGATCGGCGGACGCCCAATTGCTACGATTCGCCTTCACATGCCGCTTGAGCACCGTGGCTTTGTGATCCGATGCATCGAAGTGCCTTGTCCGAAGCCGGGCAGTCCGTACACGGTTGGCCTCGAGCACGCGGAGCTTGTGGTTGGGCAACCTTCGGATGGCTGCGTCTCGAGCGCGCGGCTGCTCGCATTCATCGACGAGTGTTCGACATGCACAAACCTCACCCTCGAGACAAGCGCGCTTCACAAGGAATGCAACGCTGAAGTCAGCCATGCCTTCACGCTGTCGGATGGCCGCCCGGCGTGCATCAAATTCCACAATCGACCGCTTTATGAAGTTGTTGATTGGGAAAAGAAGCAGGGCACGGTCGTCCCAGTTCCCGAGGGCTACTTTGCGGAAGCCATGAGGACAAGGAAGGTCGCAGACGCACACGACGTCTCGTCTCTCTCCAGTCGAGCAGTGACCGTCTGAAATGCTGTACAACTGCTGACGTGGTGTACGGGCTTTAAATGTGCGTGAGAAAGGAAAGATATGATGCTCGACTCAGCCGCCGGTTGTGCGTTGCACTGATGCATCTTAAACCATGAGAACCGCATGGATTTTCTTACCTTTCACCTACACGTGACTGTTTAAAAGACGCAAGAGCCACATCCTTGGTCCTGCCTCCAAGCCAACTAGACTGCCGCGTGCGCCGTATCTATCATTCAGTTGCGGTTCATCTTATTCCATCCGCTCTCGGTGCGCTTGAGGTCCAATTCAGGCGCCGTCTTAGCGTAGATGTCCATGGATTTGGCCGCCTTACGCTGTGCCTTGCGCACGTCCTCCATTGTCCGCTGACCGCCAGCCAACGTGAGGGTGAAACCGCTCTTGGGAGCCTTGGGAGGAGATGCGTCTCTGGTCGCCCCAGGGTCAGCCTGCATGGCCAGAACGGTGGTGCGCATCGGCGCAAATCCGGTAGCGCCGAGGAGCGAGGCTAGGATGAGAGCGATCTTCATGAGTCTCGCGTGCGTCGCGATCCCGACACACGAGAGAGGGTTTGGACAGGAGACCGGGTTTTCCTTGTTTCTGTTCCGTCAACGAAGCTTCCATGCTCGGCGCGAAACGGTCGCGTAGTTCGGAAGATGTTTAGAACGTATGTGCATGCATCTGTTTCAGTTTCTTTGTCGGATTGACGTGCAGAATCTCTCAAGATTCGATCGCTCAATCGTGACAGCCAACATGCGTCTGTGGCCATTCCATGCACGACCCCAAACGCCGCGGGCAAGCACGCTCCCCACGCTCTCCACGACGAATCTTGGGTGGCTGCCGGCTCCAGCAGGCGAGGATGAACGGTTTGAGATGATAGTGCCTGAGGGTATGTTTCCAGGCGACACGCTGCAGGCTACGACTCCCAGCGGCGTCACGGTACGCCTCGAGGTGCCCGAGGGAGTCTCGCCTGGCACCGTCCTCACCTTCAAGGTGGATGCCATCTCGCCGTCAAATAAGGCAACTCAAAGCCCACTGCGAGAGCCGACCGCCGCGCCATGCGCCGCGCCTCCAGAAGAAGCTGATGACGGAAAGTTCGTCCGGCGTGAGTACGCTCCATCGCACGAGAATCACGGCTCGATCGACTTTTTCTTCCACGGCGAGCACGTGCGGCGTGAGTACGCGCCATCGCACGAGAATCACGGCTGGATCAACTTTTTCGATCATGGTGCATTCGTGCGGCGTGAGTACGCGGCATCGCATGAGAATTACGGCTCGATCGACTTTTTTGCCAACGGCGAGCACGTGCGGACTGAGTACGCGCCATCGCACGAGAATCACGGCTGGATCGACTTTATTGATAACGGCACGCACACGCCGGCAATGACTGGCGCAGATGCTAGTCCGGCGCTCTCTCTTCCCCCAAGATTCGCCGATTAACGGCTTGTGTTCACACGAGTTCTTTGTGTTAGCACGGGCTGTGTGCTCGGCCACACCTCCGTCCATAGTGATAGTGGCTCTCGTGCTTGGGGGTCCGGAGCGCAGATCACGACCCCGGCGCGGTCGTGTACTTATCGAGCCAACCTGACAGATCACGACTCCGGCGCGGTCGTGTACTTATCGAGCCAACCTGACAGATCACGACCACCGGCGCGGTCGTGTACTTATCGAGCCAACCTGACAGATCACGACCCCGGCGCGGTCGTGTACTTATCGAGTAGCATGGCAACTGCTACTGAGTTTTGGCTCGATTGCATAGAGACGGTGGTGGAGTGAGCGTGGGGGGACCGCGAAGAAACTGAACTGAACTGAACTGTCGGCGCACGACTAGTGGTACCTACCCATTGGTGCTTGGGGGTCCGGAGAGCGCGCGCGTTGTGTGTTTCACAGCCAATGTTTAGAATTCGACACCCAAGACACCGGACCGGCGTACGTACGGATGCGGTTAATACTAGCTCGGGGACCCCTGGACCCCCTATTATCACAGCCATACACGATCAGTTTCACAGCAGCAGCAGCAGCAGCACTCGAAAACCGCGTCGCGAGCGCTCGCGAGCCTTCGGCTCGCACTTCCAGGGTTAACGCGCGGCCGGCCCTGAAAGGGTTCCCACTGCCGGCCCCCTCTTGTTAGGCGTCATCGTCCATGGGCGTGCTCCGAACGGACGCGGCGGGCCGCGACGGTTCACAACGCACCTCGCTCCTCGTCGCTGGCAGGAAGCGACGAGCGGCGGGTGCTGTGAGCGCTCCTGCGGTTATGAATGCTTTCCCTCTCTGCTACGCTGTTGTGCTGCTGTTTACAAGCACGCTCGGGGTGCGGGGACAGTCAAATGCAGAGGTGAAGCCAACGACATGGGTGCACGATGCGCCAGCAGCTCGGTTTCTCAGTCCACCCTCGTTGGGCGATCGCCGACGAGCCGCTGCCATACCAGGAGAGAACTGTGACGCTGGCAGGCCGTCGTCTATCAAGTGCCGGGCGTACACAGATACAGTGCTACTCGTGCAGTCAACCAGTGGGTCTGCGGCCCAACACGACGCCTTGTCGATGCTCATGATAAATTTTGTCGACGCGTATGAATTCAATGCCTCATCAGCAGGAACGCCTCGCATCGGCCTTATCACGTACTCTACGCAGACGAATCAACTTCAGACGCTAACGTCCAACCGCGCTGCGTTGTTGAGCGCAATCGCATCGCGGCCACCATCACTTGAAACGGGAAATCTGCCGGGCGCACTCGACACGGCGCTGGGTTGGTTCAACAATGGGGCCCGGGCGGGCGTGGATAAACGAATCGTGATCGTGGTCGGCACGCTCGCGCTCGGCGGTCATCTCTGGCAGGAGAAGATCGACAATCTCAAGGCTGCGGGCGTGCGTGTGTCCGTTTGGCAGTTCGCACAGTCTCAGGTTGCTTTGGGGGCGGAACTTGCCCGGAACATGAGCTCGGTTCCGAGGCACGTCTTCCTCAAAGGATCGGATACCACGTCGGTGTCTGACCTCACCGCTGCCGTCTTTAGTATGGTGGAGGCTGGCTGCACGAGTATCGACTATGTCTGTCGCGACTCCTCAACGTGCGAGTTCAGCTCGAACCTCTACGTGCATGGCGGTGGCTTCTTTCTCAACGATGCCAACAGTCCCATCGACATCCGCTGCCGGGCACACGACGGATCGAGGTACAGAAGTGCATGGACATGGTCACTCTCACGTGACGCCGAGACTCTGACCTGCAGCTTCACGGGAGCCATGGAAAATGCGGCTGTTGAGGTGAGCACTGACAAAGGCAAGACGTGGACCTATCCATTCAATCTGCACATCCCGTGCCTCTCACCACCGACGTCGCCGCCACCCCCTCCAATCCCCCTCTGGACGGTGGGACAAAACTGCTCAAACACGTGTTACTGGGCCTCGGATGGCTACTGCAACGACGGCGGACCCGGAGCCCAGTATACTGCCTGCAGCCTCGGCACCGACTGCGTGGACTGCGGCCCTCGGTCGTCACCGCCTTCACCGCCGGTGCGTGCGCTCGCGCTCCTCTACGAGGCCATGGGCGGCGGCGCGTGGCGCAACAACTCCAAGTGGCTCTCCGGCGAGCCGTGCGTCGACGGCTGGTTTGGCGTGCACTGTTGCCCCCAGTCGCGGCCGGTCCTGCGCGGGGACGACGAGTGCACCGCCGACCTTGGCTTCGCCGGTGGCTTTGCCGCCGGCGTGCTCATGACGCAGGGCAGCGCCGCCTGCCACTCGACCTGGATTGGATCCGGCTGGATTGAACCCTGCGTCGTCGTCAAGGTGCTGCTGCCGTCCAACAACCTGATCGGCTCCCTCGACGGCGTGCTCTGCGAGCTGCCCTTTCTGCAGCACCTCGACCTCTCGGGCAACTCGCTTACGGGCAGCCTTCCCTCCGGCTTCGCCTGCTTGCAGCGCCTCACCTACCTCGACCTGACGCAGACGCGCTCGTGGGACGACGAGGGCGGCGTCTCCGGCCCCGTGCCCGAGTGGCTCCTCGACCGCCTCGACTTTATGGCGCCGCTGCGCCTCGCCAACAACGCCTTGGACGATCCGACGGCCGCCGAGTCCGCCGTCGCGATCCGCCGGATTCGGCAGCGCTGCGCGACGCTCGGCGCGGAGCAGTGCTCGGGCGTGCCGCCGATTGGCTGCAGCGCCTTCAACCGCCAGGGCCAGCGCTACGAGGTGAAGCTCGACAGCTTCGGATGCGTGCGCTGCCCGACGCCGCTCGAGATCTTCGGCATCGCCTGCGGCATGGCGGGCATCGTGCTGCTCCTTGTGCTGCTCGTGGGCAGTTTCAGGTACTTCATGCGCAAGTACCCGGAGCACGCCAAGACCCACTTCGCCTCGATCATGATCCTCTGGGGCCACCTGCAGACGCTCACCATCATCGGCAGCTTGCAGCTTGGCTGGCCGCTCATCATCCAGCAGATCCTCGCGAGCATCAACCTGCCGTTCATGAGCTACATCCCGGTGCCGTGCATCCTGGCCGACCCGGTGCTCAAGGCGCTGCTGAGCTACGTGGAGACCGCCGTCGTGCTGCTGCCGCTCGTGGGCGCCTGGCTCGTCACAGCGTGGCGCCGGCTGCGAATCGAGAAGGCTGCGAAGCGAGAAGAGGCACGAAAGGTCGCCTTCGCCGATGCCGCCAAGGACGCTGCCAGGGCGAAGGCCGCTGCCGTCAAGGCCGAAGCCGCCGCCGCCGAGGCCGACGATGCCGCCGCCGACGCAGCCAAGGCGAAGGCCGCCGCCGTCGCAGCCAAGGCGAAGGCCGCCGCCGACGCAGCCAAGGCCGAAGCCGCCGCCGCCGAGGCCGATAACTTTCTGAGCATGCTCTTCAGCTTTCTCTTCACTTTTGGCCTCAGTAAGAGCGTGACCCTCTACATGCGCTACGACGAGGACCAGACTCGGCTGATCATCGCCCGCCTCGTGGCGTCGCTCCTCTGGCTCTTCTGGCTCTTCCTGCTCTGGCGCTTCCACCGGCTGCTGCGCGAGGCCCGGAAGACGGAGGAGAAAGCGACTGCAGCGACAGCGAAAGCGGCAGCGGCTGAGGCAGCTTCAGCGGCCACCGGCCGCATCGGGATGGGTGAATACGTCATGATTAATGGCAGGCGAGGCAAGATCACTTCCGACGACGGGACTAGTAACTCATACAAGGTCACCTATGACAATGGGGAGGTGAGCGGATGGCTCTACCCCCACGATGTGACTCGGGATGTGACTCGGGCTGCGGAGGCGGCGAGGGCGGCGAGGGCGGCGAGGGCGGCGAGGGAGAAGGCGGTGCCCTTGCAGAAAGAGGCGCGCCGCGCGGCGGAGGCGGTGCGCTACCTGACCGAGCGGTACGATAGCGACGACGTCCCGCCACCGCCTGGACTCAAGCTCGAGGGCGGCTCACTGACTGGCGAAGCGGCCCAATACATCGGCACTTTCTGTCTTGTCCACAACAAGCTTGTGAACGGCCGGCCTGCGTATCAGCACACGAGCGATGCAACTCGCTGGATTGCATTCGATGGAGATACCTGGATGGGGCAGTTTGAGTCATCACTTGGTAAGAAGAAGGAGGGCCTCCTGGACCTACAAGACACATCTGCAGCTTCGCCCGATGTGAGCGCTGAGACATGGAGGGCATGGACGGGCTCTGGTTGGGCTGAGCAGCCGCAGCTCAAGTGCACCGCTTGGACGCCGCCGTCGCCGCCGACCGACACAAACACGACGTCGATGAGCGCGTGGTGGTGGCCGCTCCGCTCGCAGTGGCAGCTCGTCGTTTGGGCGCGGCAGGGGCTCCTCTTCCTCGTGTACTTCGCCATGGACTGCGTGATGTTGTTCTTGCCGTACTGGGACCACTGGACCGCACGCTTCGTCTTTGCCGCGCTCGTGATCGCCGTCCTCGGCGGCTTCTGGCGGCTGCAGGCCCGGCGTCAGCCGTACGCGATGCGTCAGCAGCATTGGCTCGAGACCTTCCTCTACGCGGTCGACATCCTGGTCATCATCCTGGCCGCCTACGTGTATAGCCCAGTGCAGGACAGTGGCACGGTGCAGGACAGGTCCATGCGGCTGGTGTTCGAGCAGGGCCTTGGCGCGCTGCTCGGCGCCTCCGTGCTCGTTGCGGTGCTGGTTGCCGGCTTCAACATGGAGTGTGAACGCCAGTTATTCCGGAACTGGGTGCCTCCATTCCTTCCATATATTGACGCTCCGATTGAGGCCGCCCTCCGCGACGGCGCAGTGCGCCTCATCGACTGTGCCTGGCTGCTGGATTCCGATCGCTCGGATAAGAATCTGCCGCGCGTCACCAAGGTGGTGGCACGCCTCGCTTCCAACGAGCCGACGAGCGTGCTGATTCGGCGGCTGGCGAAGCGCTGCGGGACCTCGTCCATCTGCATCACGGTGGAGACGGCCTCGGCAGCCTCGCCAGTGCGGCTGCGGTGGAGGTGGTGGTGGACGCCTTCCTCTCCTCCGGAGGCGGATGCCCTGGCGGAGACAGTTACCGTCACCTTCCACCTGAGCACGTTTGATGAGGTCGCCCCGCTCACCGCAGCCAGTCTGCGCCGCAAGGCCGTGGAGGTTAAGGAGAGTCTGGCAACGCTTGGGGCCGATGACATCGAAATTGTCATGGGAAAGCACTTTCTGCCGCGCTGCCAGGACATGCCGCCCGAAGCCTTCCTGTCGCCTCAGCGCGCCGTGGACCTCTTTTCGAGCAATAAACAGCGCCGCGGAGTTAAGGTCGTCACCTACTGCTGGCGCATGGTTTTCATGCCCGACCCCGAGGGCCGCACGCTCGAAAAGATGCGTGGCTACTTGAACGTGAAGGGTGTAAGGGGCGGAGACGGCGACCGCGGTCTCTTCGTGGACTTTGCGTGCCTCCCGCAGATCTTTGCATGGCCATCGCGGTACGCCCCGGGGGCGGTCCCGCTGCGCTTCGGCGCCGAAGCGGACCAGGGAAAGCTCACTGTGCTCAAGTTTGAGTTGGAGCGCGTCGCCACGGAGGACGAGGCCAAGGTTTGCGTCGACAAGCTCGTCACCCTGTGCGAGGAAAACAAGTGGGAGCTGGCCTCCATTGCGGACTTTAAGAGCCTCGGCCTGAGCTCGCGCGACCACGTAAGGGTGCTCTTCCACGGGCGTTACGTCACCGGCGCGTACCGCTTCGACAAGGGAGCGTCTGCCGAAGGCTACGTGCGCTTCCGCAAGGAGGGCGACGCCGAGAAGGCACAGCATAATCCCAAGCTCGTGGACATGTGCGGCGGCAAGGAGCCACAGCTGATGGGCGAGCACGTCTTCGAGAATGAGCTCAAGTTCAAGCGCGGCCTCTCTGTCATGGGCAGCCTCTACGCGTCCGCCACAGGCACCTGTGTGCTGCAGCTCACGGACCCGCCTGGCAAGCTCGGTCACGACGGCGCGCCGAGCGAGCTCGTCTCCGAGCGCACGGGAACCGTCTTCATCTTGAAGCTGCAGAAGCTGCAGAAGCTGCAGAAGCTGCAGAAGCTGCAGGAGCTGGAGAAGTCATTCGAGGAGTTGCAGAAGGCGCGGCAGATAGATCTGGGCGGCAAGTCGCTCGAGGGGCTGCGGAAGGAGCTGCAGGAGGTGCTGCAGATAGATTTGGGCGGCAAGTCGCTCGAGGAGCTGCAGGAGGTGCTGGAGCTGTCCCTTGAGGAGCTGCAAAAAGTGCTGCGGAAGGAGCTGGGCGACGGCGTGCTGGCCTGTGAGAAAGGGTCGTGGGGTGGTGAGGTAGTGGTGCGTGTCGATGGCGAGACGGCGGCACGCGCCGCACGCTCGCTGAACGAGCGCGGCTACCCGCTTCGTCGCAATGACCGCAAGGTGTACCCAATGTACAACTTGCGGCCGTACGGCTCGCGCGGGTGGCCGACCTTTGAGACGTCCGCCGCCTCGATTGTCCTCGCGCACCTCAGGCAGCTCAAGCGGCGGAAAAAGGCGCTTCCGCCTCTCATCGCGCAGGCGGAGGCAAGCAGTCCGAAGTTAATCAACATCGACGTGATCGGCGCCCCGATTGTGATGGTGGTCGCGCAGTCGCCGGAGCACCTCCTCCGCCAGTGCAAGAAGAACCTGCGCTCGAAGCGGATCTGTTTCACCTCTGGGGGCGACAGGAAGGGTGTCGTCCAGCTGCTCTTAGACTTTGAGGACTTGATCTCGGTCGAGGTTGACCAGAAACGTGCCAAGCACCTGAAGCCCAGGACTGAGGACCTCGTGCGCGCACGCATACAACGCACCAAAGAGCTGGGCGAGGCGCGCAGGTCGCGAGACCTCAAGTTGCTGCAGCGCCTCACCTCCCACGAGGAGCCGATGCCCACCCTCCACGAGTCCAAGACGACGCACACTATGCATGCCGTGCCCAAACCGACAGACGCACCGAAGGCCCCCAATCCCGAAGCCGCCCCCGTGCGAGACCTGCGCGAGCATTTTGAGAGAGGCATTGTGACCTTCTTCACAACATTGTTTGCTTCGGACGCCGCTTCGGATCCGACCGGCGGCAAACTCGCGCCAGAAACCCCCATTCCCAGGGCGGCGGCCGAGAAGGCGGCGGCCGAGAAGGCGGCGGCCGAGAAGGCGGCGGCCGAGAAAGCAGCGGCCGAGAAGGCGGCGGCCGAGGCGGAGGCCAAAGCGGTTGCCGACAAGAAGGCGGCGGCTAAGGCGGCAACTAAGGCAGCGGCCGAGAAGGCTGAGAAGGCGGCTGTCGACAAGGCGGCGGCCGAGAAGGCGGCGGCCGAGAAGGCGGCGGCCGTGAAGGCGGCTGTCGACAAGGCAGCGGCCGAGAAGGCGGCGGCCGAGAAGGCGGCTGTCGACAAGGCAGCGGCCGAGAAGGTGGCGGCCGAGAGGGCGACAGCCATTGAAGGTGCAAGCGCTTGCGCGCATCTCGCGGTCGATGAAGGATACCAGCCCCTACGTCGCGAATACAAGAATGCTCGAATACGCGAATACGCGAATACTCGTTCCAGAACAAATGTACACAGGAAGAGCTCGCCAAGTTTAGCCAAGTTGTCTGACAAATTTGAGGCCTAGGTGCAGCAGGTGGAGGGAGTCCGCTTGAGCGTTGAGGAGCTTGGCTCTGGAACTTACCTAGGAAAGTTTGCTTTTGGCGGCCGGACCATACCATTACGCACCCTAGGGCCTCAACATGGTGACCCGAACGTGATGGGCGTGTGTACTACTGTACAGTACAGTCTGCAGTGGTGCACACTAACTAGACCCCCCTTACGGTTACGCCTTAGAAATTAACTTAGTAAGAACACCCACACCTCGAACCCCGCTTTCCCGACGGGGTGTGGGTTGGGAGGTTTCGTCTCCTTTGCCTATGGTGCTGTCGGACGTCGTGGATGCCACCCTATTGAGGGGGCGATCCCCCTCCCCCCCCCTTTGGGGTACCCTTTGGGAGAGGGTTTGACGTGCGGTCGCGGGCGTGGCTGGCTCTGGCAGAGCGGGCGGATGTGCGGCGGGTGGATGTGCGGCAGTGGCAGCGGCGGGTGGTGGCAGCGGCGGGCGGCGGCGGGTACTGGCGGGTGTGGCCGCGGCGGGCAGCGGCGAGGCGGGCGGTGGCAGCGGTGGGCGGTGGCAGCGGCGGGCAGCGACGGGTAGTGGCGGGCGTGGCAGCGGCGGGCGTGGGCGCGTGGCCGTGGCAGGCGTGGCAGTGGCAGGCGAGGCAGCGGCCGGCGTGGTCGTTTGCGTTGTTGCTAGGTTGATTGGCTTGAAGGTGTGGGAGGCACCAGCAAGGGAGGTTTGGGCAAGAGTGGAGGGGATGTCGCGGCGAGGCGGCGTGTGCTGGCAGCAGCTTAAGCAGCAGCGTGGTCAGCAGCAGCGGGGCAGCAGCAGTGTGTACATTTACTCAGGTCACGATCCGCCGCTCCCGCCCACGGTAGGCGGTGTCCACTACATTTTCTGCGATTAGCACGAAACGCCCGATACGACGCGTTTCGGGGGGACTTTTTGTGGACTTCCCTTTATTACCGGTACGTACTATGGCGGCTCCGCCGAGCGCAGCTGCGATTGGCCATGCGTCGTGCCTGCTGGTGCTGGACCCTCTCACGATCGTTGTGGGCACCCATGATGGGCGTCTCGCACTGTACACCCGCCTCGCCGACGATCAATGGAACCAGGCGTCCGATACGATCCTCCTAGCGGGCACTGAGGCCGTCGTCGAGGGCGTTGTGCTGCTGCTTCCAGGCTTGCTGATTGTAGGCAGTGCGGGCGAGCTGAGCGTGCGCACGGTGCCTGCATTGCGACGGCTCGACCGCGGTACGATCGCCACGCGCTGCACGGGTGCCTTTTGCGTGCAGGAGAAGAACCTCGTCGCGCAGCAGATGAGCAAGCGCAGCAGCCGCTCGGAGCCTGCACGCGTGTGCGCGGCAACGTTTGGCTGGCTGCTGCTGCTCAACGTCGACGATGGCGCGGGCGACGCACAGGTTGGTCCGCAGCAGCTGCGCACGAAGATCTACGCCAAGATCCGCGTGCGTGAGCCCGTGGCGGCGCTGCTGTGGCGCGATGCAATGCTGTGCGTGGCGCATCCGACGTGCCACGTGGTCCTCGACGCGGCGACTGGGATTGAGGTGTGGCGGCTGCATCTACGCTCGCCGAGAAACGCGCCCACCGAGGCGCCGGCCGCTGGTCTCGGCAGCTCGACCAGCTCCGCACTCCTCGCGCCCGCACTTGCGACGCCTTCGATGGCGGCGGCGGCGGAGGGGCCCACCTCGTCGACGGAGCCATTCGGCGTCATGGAGCCAGCCGCTCTGCCGCAGCGGACAGCCTCCGCCTCATCTTCGACAGGCTCGTCCTCTCGGCGCAGCCGCTTTGGCAGCGGCGGCGGCGCTTGCGGCGCTGGTAGGGGCGAGCCGAGGCGCTCGCCTTCTTGGCGCAGCAGGTCGCGCCCCGCGCCTCCGGCCCCAGCCGACCGTTACGCCGACCGTCCCAGAGTCCTGCTGGCGGGCGGAGTCTTCGGAGGGACACGGCACGCGGATGAGGTGCACCTGGTGGAACAGATGCTCTGGGAGCCCAGCCCGAGTGGCAGCGCTGCCGCGTCCGCTGCCGCGTCCGCTGCCGCCGTGAGCACGGTAGCGGGCGCGGAGAGCGGCGGGCTGGCCGCTGCCGTCGTCATGGGCGGCGGTGGCGGGCGCGGCGGCACCTTGGGCAGTTGGGTGCCCGAGCAGGGCGGCCGTTGCTTCCTGGATGTGGCGCGGGCCGTCTGGTATCGCTCCAAGGGCGAGGCAACACCCACCCTGCCGGGCCGCCATTGGTGCTCAGGATGGCGCGTTGGCTTTGAGCATATGGCCGACGGAAGCGGCTGGCAGTACGCGCCATCCTGAGCGCCATCTCGGACCGCCTCGGATGGCCCCTGATTGCCCCTGATGACCGCGCCATCCTGAGCACCATCTCGGACCGCCTCGGATGGCCCCTGATTGCCCCTGATGGCCTGCGGGTGCCTCCCTAATCAGAGCCTCCCTCATCAGGTACGCGCCGAGCTGGGAGGACGCCGAGGCCGCCGCCAGTGCCCAGCCCAACACGGCGCCCTCGACCTCGCCACTGGGTCCGGGTGCGCCCGGCACGGCGCCCGCTCGTGACGGCGCGTGGAGTGGGGAGGCAAGCCGAGCCTCTCGAGTCCGTCGCCGTTTATGGATCCGTCGGATGAGTCTCTCGAGCGACTACGACGCGAGCGATGCAGCTCCCCCGCTGCTTTCGCTCACCGGGGGGCAGCAGCTGCTGCAGGGGGAGATGGGCGGCGGCATACATGCGGCGCTCCTCTTCGACATCGGCCAGCTCGCTATGCGCCCGAGTGTCCTATGGACAGAGGGCGTGCCCGACGCGCTCTGTGTAGTGCCACCGCTGCTGCTTGCCTTCCGATCGATGACGCGCACCCTGTCGACGTACCACGTGGCGACCGGCGAGCTGCTGCGCACGTGCGTGCTGCCGCGCCCGCTGCCACCGCGCCCGCCGCCGCCGGCAGCTTCCCTTCTCGGCCGGTCGGCTGCTCGCGGCAGCACCTTCGCGCCGTCGCATCGTCCGTTGGTGAATACCACCGACTGGCTGGACTCCGCCATCGACTCTCTCTCGCTCAAGGAGGTTGGCGCGCCGGCATTGGGGAGCAACGAGATGGTGATCGGGGGAGATGGCGATCTGGAGAGCAAGGAGAGGGCCGGGGCCGGGGCCGAAGCCAAGGGCGGCGGCGGCGCCGACGCGGACACCTCTACCCCCCGGTGTGGGCGGCGCTCAGCACGGCGCTCAGCTCGAGGGGGGGATGCGCGCGCCTCCGGTGCTAGTGGCACGTGGCACCGAGGTCTTCCTGGCAGAGGAGGGGATGCTTCGGTGCCTCGGGGGCGCGCATCTCACGCCATCGCAGTACGACGAGCAGCGACGGTGCGAGCAGGCGCTGCTCAACTCGGCGCCTTTTCAATCCAACCCCGCGACGGCGCCGGCGGCCGACGGGGTTGGCGGTGGCGGTGGCGGTGGCGGTGCTGATGGCGTTGGCGACGGCGGCGCGGGCGGTCCGGTGCACATGTTGCGGGAGTGGCTCCGTCCCTCATCTTCGCACCCTCTCGCGCAGCTGCTGCACTCTCGCGCCGCTGACTTTGCGACACGCTTCGAACCCGCCATCCACGCCGCCAATGCGGCGCTTACCGCCGCGAGGGCAGCCGCCAGGGCCACTGGCCCCGGGGCAGGCGCGGGCAGCGGGAGGCAGCGAGCGTTCACAGTGGGAGTTCACAGCGGGAGTTCACAGCTTGGGCGAGAGTTCACAGTCGCACAGCCCACAGGTTCTCTCGAGGAGACGATGTCCGTCTGCTCCATGGGCGAGACCATCTCGATGGGCTCCGTCGGGGATGGCGAGAGCCCCTTCGCCGGCGAAAATCTCGGGGGCAATCTCGGGGGCAATCTCGGGGGCAATCTCGGGGGCAATCTCGGGGGCAATCTCGGGGGCAATCTCGGGGAAGGCGAGGGCCCCTTCGCTGGGGGCGCCGTCGGTCCCAATGGCGCGGGCACCGGCCCGCTCGGTCCGATCTCGATGTGGGAGGCGAACCGGCAGATGGAGGATGCGGTCAAAGAAGTCCTTGCCATGCAGGAGGTGCTTGATGAGTCGCTCATCGCACAGCTGCCCGCGCTGCGGGAGTACTCGGCGCTGCTGCCCGCGGCGGCGCTCTTCGACTGCGCGTCCGAGGCGATCTTCGAGGTATTGCCACTAATTGCCACTCAGTGCCATTCAGTGCCACTCAGTGCCCCTGATTGCCCCTGATTGCCCCTGATTGCCCGACGCTCTTCGACTGCGCGTTTGAGGCGATCTTCGCTAGCTAAGCCGACCCTCATGACGCCTCGCTGCATGCGTGTGCTCACCACGGAGCCCTCTCCCCTCTCCCCTCTCCCCTCTCCCCTCTCCCCACAGGTCGCTTGGCCGACCCTTAGGACGCTCTACACCGCCATGTGCGCGGAGCCCGACGCCATCTACCGGCAGCAGCTCGTCGAGATGCGCGCACTGCTTCCGCAGCATCTTGGACTGCGCAAGGAGCTATGGCTACTGCCCACAGGCCCGGATCCGGCCCTTCGCGCGTATCTGTGGACGTTGCCGCCCCCGCAGACCGACTCGTCGTTTGCGGAGCGGGCAGAGTGGGCGGAGCGAGCGGAGGCCCTCCGCGAGCGTACGGTGCTGCGCGCGTCGCGCCTGATCCAGCAGGCATGGCGTGGACGCGCGTGCGGTCCGCTAGGCTGCGGACCCTACCGGCGGACTGTGAACGCGTTGCGTGAAATGAGCGCGTGCTCGACGCCGCTGCACAAGGCCGAGCGTGTGCTCCGCGCGCTCAACTTCCTCACGCTCGAGTGTGGGAAGGTGCTGCAGGCAGAGGCGAGCTCAGACGAGATTGCGGCCGATGAGCTCCTGCCGCTCTTTGTCTTCGTGCTCATCCGAGCACAGGTGTGCATGCAAGCGCTCACCACGGCGCCCTCTCCCTCTCCCTCTCCCTCTCCCCCTCCCCCCACGACTTCGTGCTCATCCGAGCACAGGTGCTTCTCTCCCACGCGCGCTCCCTGCATGCACACGCTCACCACGGCGCCCGGACCCACTCCCCCTCTCCCCACAGGTGCCCCAGCTCTACTCGCAGGCACGTTTCATTGCGGACTTCCTGCCCAAGCAGCATGCCCTCGGCCGGCACGGCTACTGCCTCGCCACGTTGCAGGCGGCCCTCCAGTACTTGATGGAGACGTCGTGGGCGGCGGTGCTCCAGGTACGGGAGCTCAACGGCCACTAATTGCCACTAATTGCCACTAATTGCCACTAATTGCCACTTATTGCCACTTATTGCCACTAATTGCCACTAATTGCCTCGTGGGCGGCGGTGCTCCAGGCGGCCTCACGAGAGCGAATGCTTCGACACGAGGCACGCCGGAGATCACACCGAGAGCAGGTGCGCTGATTGCCATTGATGGTCACTGATCGCCACTCTGATGGCCACTGATTGCCACTCTGATGGTCACTGATGGTCACTGATCGCCACCGAGAGCAGGCGAATCGTCAAGCGCAAGCAGAGAGGCTCGTTGAGCTCTGCGACTGCCCGTTTGGCGCCCATCACGGCGTCCTATATTTCGACTCAGCGGGACGGCTGCTGCGCCGCGGCGATCACCTCGTGCGTGGGCCTCTGATTGCCACTGATTGCCACTGATTGCCACTGATTGCCACTCTGATCACCTCGTGCGTGGGCCTCTGATTGCCTCTGATTGCCACTGATTGCCACTCTTATCACCTCGTGCGTGGGCCTCGCCCTTCCCAAGCTCCGCGCATGCAAGCGCTCACCACGGCGCCGCCGCTCTCTGCCTCGCCCCCCACAGGTGCGTGGGCCTCGCCCTCCCCGGGGGCACCATGCGATCTTCTATGGCGGTCCCAGCGGCAGCGAGGTGCTCTCCACGACGCTCCACCTCGCTCCACCACGCTCCACCACGCACGACAGCGGGGCATCTCCCTGCATGCAAGCGCTCACCACGGCGCCCCCACCTCTGGCAGGTGATCCACCACGCCCGAAAGCGGGGCGGCACCGGCGGCGCCGCGATCGCTCCCCCACCGCCACTCCGCAGCGGCGCTCGGCTTCCGACGGAGCGCCAGCTCAGTTTCGTCAGCCTCGAGACCTTCAGCCGGGGCGAGCCCATCACGGCGCTCGAGTACGCGCAGTGCGAGCCTGTGGATCTCGCGCTGCATCGGGCGCGCGCCGAGCTGGGCACCACCGGCTACGACATGTTCCATCTGCGCTGCGAGCAGTTCGCGCACTGGTGCACGACGGCCAACGCCCCCAACGCGAAGCCGCCCAGCATGCGCGTGCTCACCACGGCGCCCCATCCTCCCCACAGGTGCAAGACGGCCAACGCCCCCGACGCGAAACCGCCGCGCCCTGCCGACCTTCCGGGCTCGGCGGGCGCCGTGTCGGGCGCCTTCCGCCTCACACGCGCCGGCGCCGGCGCGATGACGTATTGCCCCCCTGTGGGCAGACCCCCTGCGGGCGGCGCGGCGGGCGGCGCGGATGGCGCGGATGGCGAGGGCTGCCGGGCAGCCGGGCTGCTCAGCATGCAGCCGGGTCTCGAGGGCGAGGGGAGGTCCCAGATCACTCCGAGATCACTCCGAGATCAGTTCGTGAGAGCATCGACGGGTCTCGAGGTCGAGGGGAGGTGCGTGTGGCCACGAGCCCCCCTCGTCGGCAGCGCCGCCTCGGCCGACGAGGTGCTCCCTGTGCCCACCACGGCGCTCCATATGCCCACCACGGCGCCCCATATGCCCACCACGGCGCTCCCCGTGCCTGTGATGCCGGCGCTGCCCCATCCGGCTGGAGCTGGCAGCGGCAACGGCAGCAGCAGCGCCGTGCTTGGCAGCGCCGCGGTGGGCAGCGCCGGCCTCTCGCGGCTGGTGGCTCGCGAGGCCGAGCGGGAGCGGGAGGCAGCGGCGGCCGTAGCGCATGCTGCCGGATTCCATGTCTACCATCACCTCGCCCAAGACAGCGCCTCGCCGGGCGTCGAGGCCGCAGAGAGGGCCGTTCACAGCGGCAGTAGGACCGTTCACAGCGGCAGTAGCAGCAGCAGTGGCGCCCACAACGGCGCTCTCTCCCCCTCCCCCTCCCCCTCCGTCGTCTTCGACGCCACCTCGGTCGCCGTGGCTCGCGCGCACTTGCTCGAGGTGTTGCAGTCGCGTGCACTCGTGTATGCCGACGCGTCCGCCGGCGCGGCGCTGCGCGAGGTGGTGCTCGCCTTTCTGCACGCGGGCGGCTACGGCGGCGCCGGCTACGGCGGCGGCCGGCGCATCTGGCAGCGCCGTCTCGGGCACGCGCTCAGCACGGCGCTCGAGTACTCGATGGGCTCGCTCGGGCTCCTCGAGATGGGCCTGCCCGCGCTCGTGCCCCTCTCGCGCCGGCTGCACAAGAAGCTCGGAGACCTCTGCCAGCTCACCTTCATCCTGCTCGACTGGCAGAGCGCCGCACCGGGCGCCGCACCGGGCGCCGTACCGAGCGCCGCACCGGGCGCCGTACCGAGCGCCGGCGGCGCAGGAGAAGGCGTGAGCGAGGGCGGCGGCCGCGCGGGAATGGCCGCCTGCTACGGCCATGGGCTTGAAGTAGGCTTTGTGACCATCTTGCGATCCGCCTTGGACGCCTTTGCCCAGGGCCTCGTCTTCGATGCACACGCGCCCTCCGCCCCAGCGCCCCACTCTCCTTCGCGACTGAGTGGTGGACGCGCCGCCGCCACCGGGGCAGCCCCACCCACGCCCCCTGCCCCCCCTCCCGCGGGCGCCGCCGCGGGCGCTGCGAACGACGAAGGGCGTCGGCTGCTCCAGCTGATGCGCACGCTCGTCGCGGCGCTCGATCTATACCTTGGCGCGCGCATCGATGAGCTCAACGCAGCGCTCAAGACGGCGCTTGAGACACCTGAGACCGCGCCTGAGGTCGCGCCCGAGACGGCGCCCGAGGCCGCGCCCGAGACGGCGCCCGAGGCCGCGCCAGGCGGCACGACAGCACTCTGTACGGTGCTGTACGAGCGCGTGGCTCGTGCCCTGAGCCAACCCCCGACCGCCCCCGCCATCGACGCCACCAAGAGCGGCTACGCCATCGGTGGGAGCGGCAGCAACGGCGGCAGCAACGGCGGCAGCATCGGCAGCAGCAACGGCAGCAGCAACGGCAGCAGCGCCGGCGGCGCCTCCGTCGCTCTCGAGCTCGATCTCAATCTCGATCTCGATCTCGAGGCGCGCTTCCTCTCGCTGCGCTTCCGCAGCGTCGACGTGGACGTGCTCCACGCGCTGTGCCGGGCGGATCTGATGTCTGGCGCCGCACTGAGCGCGAGCCTGCACGCGTCGCGCCGTGTTGGGCTCGAGAAGCTCACTGAGATCCCCGAGTACGCGATGGATCGCGAGAGCCGTCTGAGCATGAGCTCCTCGCCATTCTCGCCAGACTCGCTGGAGCGACCTCTGGAGCGACGCCGACGCTCGAGCCATGACGAGGTACCATATAAGGAAGGCACCCTCTCTCATCTTCGCGCCTCGCTGACGGGCTCTGACGGGCTTGGCGAGAGCGCCAGGGAGCCCTCGCCGCCGCCGCCGCCCATGACGCCCTCGACCGAGGGCGCAGCGGCTGCGGCCGATGGCGCTCACGATGGCGCTCGCACCTTGGATGGTGCCTTGGAGGAGAGCGATGATGGGTTCGGCGTTACCCACAGGCCTCTCCCTGTGCCCACCACGGCGCTCCCCGGGCTTGGTGAGGCCATGAGGCTGCCACTGCGACCGCTCACGGCGGACCGGACGCGCCGGGATCGCGGCGAGATCGCGGGCGACGCAGCTGGCGGCCGCGCTCTCATTGGCGCGTCAGCGAGCGGGGCGGTCGATCTCTTGGCACAAGACGGACCTCTCCCCCCCCCAGTTCGCAGCGCTGGTGGACTGAATGGCGCACGCACCACCGCAAGCGGCATGAGGATGCTACGCGCACTGGGCATCAGCACCACGACCCCCCCCTCCACGTCCACGCGTTCGTCTGCGCCATCTCTCGTCATCGTCGACGACCACTTCAGCGATGTGATCGAGCCGCGCCGCAGAGATGGTTGAGCCAGCTCCGAGGCAGCTGAGTCTATCTTCCATTTTCCACGCGTCCACGTCGTTCCCGCACAGGGATTCGGGCGGCCCGAAATCACACCTTTTCCTTTCCAGGTACATGTACGTCGATACGACTTTACGAGGCGAGGGGAGAGTTCTTATTATTCGGTCCGTGCTCGGAAATTTCTCGGACTTCATGTCAAGTCAAGTCTATACATAAACAACAGACAACCATACCGGAAGCCTATCGAATGTGCTCCGGAAGCCAGCAGGGGAGGACGGGAGTGGGCGGAGATGACGGAGGGGGTCCATCTAGAGGTGACACGTCATAAGTGCTGACATACGTGCCCTCGGAGAACAAGTAGGTGAGAAGTAACGGGCCGATCTCGAGCCGATGAGCGCCACTCTTACGCCGAAGAGGAAATCGGCTCGAGATCGACCGTGGCGTCAAGCATAAGATGGGGGATTGGGGGAGAGAAAGAGGGGGAGACGTAGGCGCCTCGACCGAGGATCTCGAGGCCGGTCGGTGCCGCGTCGCGCTCGCCGAGATGACCGACGCGAGCAAGAGGGCCCTTCCCAGTAGTCGTTGCCGACACGGAAACCGGAACCCTTTTTCTCGCGCCAATCCGCACAG
>JWZX01001773.1:0-12512 GCA_001275005.1 Chrysochromulina tobinii | reverse complement strand
CCACGCCTCCGTCCATTGCGATAGCGGCCCCCGTGCTTGGGGGTCCGGAGAGCGCGCGCGTTGTGTGTTTCACAGCAGCAGCAGCAGCCGTTGAATTTGCGGACTGTGACGCCGCGATCAGCTACATGTCTTCATCCAGGCCCGAACCTTCCAACCCAAACGGCATCACGTACCACATCTCCGGGCCGGCCGACGACGAGGACTACGCGCAGGCCGAGCACCTGGGCGAGATGCTGATGCTCTCGCTCAAGGGCGTCCAGTGCGTCATGCACACCATCTTGCCCGAGGAGTGGTCCGACTTTTCCAAGCAGCAATGCGCGCAGCTCGGCTGCAAGCAGCGCTCGCCGCTCGTGTGGCTTGCGTCGGGCGTGGTCGTGGGCGGCTTGCCCGAGTTCAAAGCTGAGGTGGAGAAGAAGTACGGGCTCTCGACCAACCACGTAGCGCACACTGTCTGGCCCAAGGTCGCCAACGAGAACCTCGCAGCCGCGCGCGCGGCGGTCTTGAACCGATCGCCGCCCCCCGCGGGCTCGAGCGGCAGCGGCGCCCAGCGCGGCGCTGACGTGGCGGAGGCGCTGCTCATCGGCAACGAGCGCTACCTCGGCATCAGCGACTCAAGCCTTCCGCGCGCGGCGCTCGGCCCATCGGCCGTCGCGACGGTGCTTGCGCTCACACCTCTGCCGAAAGCGGCGGCCGTGCTGCTCGACTGCGACGAGGCGGCGCTCTTCATTGTGCCATGCACGCCCGTCGGACTCGAGCCACTCGCGCTCGGCAACGTGGAGCACGGTGTGATGTCTCTCGGCACCCGCGCACTGCTCATCGTGGGTACGGCTACCGCTGAGTTGCCGAGGCTCGTCGAGGCTGCGCGCGCGGCGCTGGTGCACAAGGACGCGCCGCTCGGCCGGCAGGACGCCGCCGTGTACGAGGGCATGGCGCCCGCGCTCCTGCGCACGCTCGCCGTCGCACCGGCACGCAGATCTTCGGAGGAACTCGAGAGGCTCTGCCTAGAGGAATGGGTGCGCGAGTCCGCGGATGGGCTGCTCAGGAGCTCGGCGGTGCTTGCGGAGATGCATGCGCGCGGTGGGCTGCACATCGAGCGCCTCGTCTGCGATGAGCACGGCGCCCTCACCATCATCTGAGGCATGGCGCCACGTGAACAGCCATATAGTAGTCCCTGTGTGATTCGAGTTCATCTCCCAAGTCTACTCCAGCGAGTGCCATGCCAGCTCACCGGCCTTGAGAAGAAGATAACGCGTTACGTTTGCTCGCCACAGACATCCCCCAATAATCTCAAGCTGTCGCAGACAACTTTGTGTTCTGTAATACTTCTACTCTGTTTCACACACGTTGAAGCGCTCAGGACAGCGTTCCGATCTCAGGAAGAGTGTGTGATGACGACGATGTCAAGCTCGTGCTCCCGTGCGGTCGTCGCGGTGCTGCTGACGATGCCGTCAACGACGGCATTGCAGCCAGGCTGCCGCGCGGCCGCCTTGCACCCACGCCGACCGCTGCGTATCGCGATGCTAGAGCCGCCCTTTGAGCTGCCGTATGTCGTGCCCAGGCAGCCCAAGCCGTTTTCCGACTATGAGTGGGACGAGAGCTGTGCGCGCACCGAGCGATGAGCACCAGCACGCGTTCATTTGTGTAATCGGGCTCCTCTGCTCACTCGTTCGCACGCACGCACGCATGCCACGCCGCGCAGATCCTGGCACATTCAAGCCAGGCAAGCGAAAGGAGAACTACCCTCTCGACGACGTGCTTGAAATGTGGGAGGGGCGCGAGAATCCGGCGGCCACCTTCTTGCCGCAGGACCAGTTGTGGCAGGTGCCGCTTGCGCCGCCCGAGGACATCCTCTCATGGCTCAGCCGCATCGGCCTGCTCCAAACCGATGAGCCCGATGATGGTGACCAGGCGCCGCGTGGCGACAGCCTGCTAGAAGACGAGTTCGATCTCGATGAGGATGGCGACGCAGTGCTCGGGGTCTCGGAGCCGGAAGGTGCGATGATGAGCGACGATGTCATGTCTTAGACGCCAAAGCTGCGCGAAACTGACCACGTCTTCAGTATTCGAGCGAGTGTGGGCTGTGCGCGCGCATGATGTGCGTGCTGTCCGCCTGTCCTGCTGTTATGGACTCGACGGCTCGGGCGGCGTCTAGCCCGTCACTAGTCACAGTGACAGCGTGGACGCGCGTTTGTATCGACATCAATATTGCCGCGTACAGCCGTAACATGCTATCCTCTACTCCGATACGAATTGTACAGCATCAGTATCAATCACTCTCACTCTCGTAAATCCCGAACAGGATTCAGGAACAGCGCCGTTTCGCATCCGTTCTAGAATTTCATCGTAAGTGTATTCACAGGTGGCCGAGTGTCCCGAGAGAGATCTCAGAGACTCAGAAGCCATACGGCTTGGCGGTGGTCACCTTGAGTGCGGACTCCTTGGTACGCGCGGCGAAGCCGGTGCCCTCGCACCGCAGCTCGATGATGTCCTTCTCTTTGAGCTTCGTGGGCGGGTCGGTGAAAGGGTCGATCATGTCCTTCTTGATGAAGTCCTTGACGCAGGCAAGCGAGACGACCTTGCCACTTGGACGCAGGACGCAGGCAGGGTTGACGTTGGAGAGGGCCTTCTTGGTGAGCGGACAAATGTAGCGCTCGTTGGCTGCTTTCCCCACAAGCGCCTCATGCTCGTCGCCCTCTTGAGCCGGTGTAAAACTCGCCTCGAGCATAGCCTTCAGTCGAAGAGGCTCATTGGTGATGGGGCAGCGTACGACGCTGTCGGGCTTCTCGAGACGGTGCTTGGCATCGGGCGTCTGGCTCGGGGCCCAGAAGCTCGTGTCGGCAGCGTGCTTGCCCTGGTCACTCAAGAGCACGCGCCCCATGTACGCAGCCGACACGACGCTCTTGCTGCTGCCGCTGCCGCCGCCGCCGCTGCTGCTGCTCGCGCTGCCCACCGCTGCCGCGGCGCGCGCGCGCAGGTCCGCCTGCGACAGGCCCTCCTGCTGCGCCACAAACTCCTCGATGCGGCTCTGCTGCGTCGCCGCCGCCGCCGCCTGCACCGTCCTCTCGTCGCTCTGCTGCTGCGCCTCCCACGCCTTGGTCTCGCGCTCGATTTCCTTCTTGCGTGCGAGGATGTACTCGATGAGCGCCTGCTTGTCGTAGAGTACACCCGAGGGCGAGACGAGCGGGGTGGCGCACGGCTGCAGCGTCAGGCTGCACGCGTCGATGTCCTTCATCGAGTCCGAGTCGAGGGTGCGCGTCTCTGTGCCCCAGCCCCACTCGGTGAAGTTTGCTCCCGTATTGTGGCCGCCGAGCATGCTCGAAGCGTGCCGCCCGTAGGCGGCCGCCTTGCGCTCGGCGTTACTGAAGAAGGGCCTGTCATTGTTATTCTTGCTGTGCTTCCCCATGTTGCGGTCGAGGCTCGCGGGCGGTGACTGTGCTCGGAGCCTCAATCGCGTGAACGCAAACTTTGTCGACAGCGCCGCGTCAAGTCGCGGCGAATTATCTGCCACGCTGCACGTCGATCCCAACACGCTACATGTGAGAGTCTATTGCCAATTCACACTCAAGTTTGAAGCTTGAACACAAGGTCCACTGCTTCCTCTCGCAACGCCGCCGATATCTCGTCGAATGCATCACTCTGTTGCTCGAGCACTGGACGAGGACCTGGACAACGTCTCGGATGACGACGTGCGCGACACCATCTCCATCGAGTCGGGTATGGAGATCGGCAGCCTGCCGCTGCCACCCATCGGCGCAGTCTCTGCGGGAGCATCTTCTCATGGCGGCTCCTCATGGCCGTGGCTGCAGCGGCTGCGACAGAGGCTGGCGTGGGGCGCGGTCACGCGTGAGGAGAAGCGCGCGCTTCGCGGCGGTGCTTCCTCCATCTCGCCTGACGAATCCTCGATCGGGTCCTCATCGGTCAACGGCGTCGGCCGTGCGGCTCGAACGCGCCGGCGGGTGCAGCGGCAGAGCACCATCTCGGTGCCGACGGACCTGCTGATCGCGGCTCTGCGCAGCACGCTCGCCGTCGCCGGCGACGAAGCCGACAGCGCCGACATCGCCGAGCTCAGCGCGCTCCTCCGGCTGCAGCTGCGCCACGAGCTGCAGGAGGCGTCACTATGGCTCGTGGACGCGTTTGACATCCTCGCAGCGGGCGACGGCGGCGTGGGCACCACTCCGGCGCTCTCACACGGCGAGTTCAGCACCCACGCCTCCGACAGAGCCGCAAGAGAGGACCTGGACACGCTCTCCGACCGCTTCATCGACGGGCTCTGCTCGCTCATGCAGCGTGCAAACTACCGACTGCTCTCGCAACGGGAACTCCAGTTTGCGCAGCTCGAGGACTTCATGTTCACAGTGCCCGTGGACGTGGCGTGGGAGGACCTGGACTCGAGCATGATCTCGCGCCTCTTCGTGCGCCACCCTCATCTCGGGCTGCACGCCGCCCTCCTCGCACGCCGTGTCCTTGTCTTCCACAGAGGGGCCGGCGTCGCCACCACCACAAGCTTCTTCTGGGAAGAGAAGCTCGATCGGGTGCGCTGAGTGCCGCTGATTGCAGCTGATTGCCTCCTCCCTCCCCTCCTCCCTCCCCTCCTCCCTCCCTTCTCCCTCCCCTCCTCCCTCCCCTCCTCCCCTTTGCCCACGGCCCCACGGCACGCCTGCCACGTGTGCAGCTGCTCGACATGACCTTCACCGCGTGCTTCCGTCGCCTGTACGCCTGGCTACTCCGGCTCCTATGCCCGCGCGCGGCCGCGCGGCGTGAGGACGAGCTCGCGCAAGCAGAGGCTGAGCGGCTCGCCGCCTCCTCCTCGGTCGTCGTCGACGACAGCACGCAGCGCATCAACCTCGACAACCAGCTTCCCTCGCTCAGCACACTCCTCTGTCGATTCTTCAGTCGCCTCACGATCCAAGAGCCGACGCTGCAGGAGGTGGTCGTCGTCTATGCAGAGCTCCGGCCGCCCGAAGACTACATCAGCAGCAGCGGCGGCGCGGGCGGCGGCGGCGGCAGCGGTGGCGGCAGCGGCAGCACGGGCAGCGGTGGCGGCAGCAGCAGCATGCACGGCGGCGGCGCCAGCGCAGCGCCCAGCGCAGCGCCTGTGCTTCGACTCAAGTCGTTCCGAGACATCCCCCTTGCCGACGTCGAGGTCGTCCTGCCTGGTCTCAAGGTGGATCGAATGAAATCCGCGGACGTCGTCAAGCTGGTCGTCATCCTCGTCTCAGGTATTGCGGCGGCGGTGTACTCGTTCATGTCGGCTCGTGCCGACGCGGGTGATACGAGCGACGCCGGCCGACGCGGCCGTGTCATCGTGTACGTCACCTTCTTCGGCCTGCTCGTCTTCCGTGGCATTCAGACCTGGTACTCCGTCGATTGCCTCTGATTGCCTCCCTAATTGCATGCTGAGCGCCTCCCAAATTTGGCCTGACAAGGTGCTCCGTCGTCAACTCCAAGTACACGATGAACGAGTTCATTCGGACGACCCTGTACCATCGTTCACAGGACTCGCAGCGAGGGGTGCTCCTCTCCGTCCTCAACTCGATCGCACAGCATGAGCTGCGGGAGACCCTCGCGCTGTACCTACTCATGCGCGCGCACGGTCGGCAGCTCGGTGCCGCCACCCACGGCGCGAACTCCTCTGGAACCTCGGTCGCTCAATACGACGCGAGCTCAAGGACCTCGGTCGCTCTCGCGATGGCCGCGGCCGCAGGTGGACCGACGCCGCCGCCACCCGCTTTGTCGGCGCCCGAGGGGGAGATCAGGGGAGACACTTGCCTCTCATCCAGCTCACTCCTGAGCGGGATGCTCGGCTCGCGACGGCGCGCGCCACCCGGAATGGGTTGCCTGCCAGCCGCGACCCCCGATCGCGAGCACCAGGTGAGTGTGGCTCGGGCGGGAGGATCCGTGTCTCCCTCTCCCAGCATGCATGTGCTCACCACGGCGCCCTCGCCTCCCCACAGGTGAGTGTGGCTCGGGCGCTCGCGGACGGATGCATCTCTCTAGTCGAGGCTGGTAGCTTGATGGGCCATTTCTTCCGTTCCGAGTTCCACTGCCAGCCGCAAGTGCACACCGCCGAGGCGCTCGAGCGCCTCTTACGCCTCGGGCTCATTCACCACGCGACCCTGCGCACTGCGACCGCCACCGCCACCGCCCCTTCCAAGCCCGATGCCGCCACACCGCGCAGCCCGCCTCCGGACTACGCGACGGTGCCGGTCGCCGACGCGCTCGCGCAGCTGCGAGTGCGATGGGGCACGATGGCACGTGCCCCCGCACCAACGGCCACGACCGCGCGTAATGCGTCCGCCCTACTGAACCTGACGAAACCCGTGCACGGGGGCCACCTGGGAGATCGAGCTTCGAGATCGAGCTTCGAGCTGGGAGATCACGAGGCTCCCTCGCCCTTGAGAGCGGAGGAGAGGCTTTCGCTCCAAGACAAGTGGAGCACGGCGCACCTCGAGTAGTTGTAGTAGAATGACGTCCCCAGCTCCCCTTGCTTCAACTCGCTCCGGAAGCCCCGAGAGCCGAGACTGAGGCCGGCAAGGCAAGCCCGAGGCCCGGCCCCCAGCTACGCGCAGCAGTGTAAGTCCACTCCCAGTCGAGACTCGAGAGTGGGCACTCGGGGCAGCATGGTAGCTTGGTAGGAGTGTCACTTAGTCTTAGAGGGCCTGAAGAGGGGAACCTCCACCATGTTGAAACAACCGACGAGGGTAACTACATACTACAACCTGAGGCTGAGCAATGAAACCCTCCCCCCGCGCCCTACCGCCAACTGCAACTCCGAACTCGAGAGCTTTGACATACTACAGTTTACTACGTACTCCCTGTTGCCTGTACGTACTTCGATCGCCTGTTCGCCTCGTACGGTAGTAAACTAGCCTCCCGTCCTTCGAGTTTCGTCCTAGCTGCTCCTGGTAAAGAAGTGTCGGTACCGCTACCTCCCGTGGAAAAGCAAAGGACGAGGCGGAGTGTGCGGCTGCACACTCCGCTCCACTTGTTCCATTCCGGTGTTTTGAATTACTAGTAATTGTATGGGGGTGTGACGGAACCAAGATACATGATACATGATACATGATACATGATCCCTCATGCCTATACGGTGGGACCCATGATCTTTCCGAAATGATCGGTTATCTTTCCGACATGTTGGTGGATCATGTCCAACATGTTCATAAACTTGTCCGACATGTTCGATGAACAATGCAGAGTCAGAATCATGTATTATGTATCATGTATCATTCGCAAAACATCAACATACATGATCTGCGATGCACCATCCCAACGGAAGTAAAGATACATGATACGAGATACATGATACATGTACGTGATACATGATACATGATACATGTGAGATACATGATACATAGTATAAGTGATCTAAAGATGACTGTGCTCAGACATGGGTCATGGCTTGAGTCAAACACTATCCAACACTCAACACTCACAGCACCACAAAAGTTCGTCTCAGCGTAACTCACACACTGACCCAGGCCTCTCTGTGTGTAGTGTGAGCATGCGTCATGGCCACTCACAGGAGATGGCACACTGGAGCCTGCGTCAAAGGCAGCTCCATGTACCTGTACAGCAGCACAGATCGAGCACAGATCTGAGCACTCACATGGAAAGAGAACGGTCGGCACTAATCAGGGGGGTGGGAGCGCTTATCCTTTTCGCGTCTAACCACTCATCGAGCGCGGTGGGGGGGCAATCCTCGTCACGTCATCACGTCCCTCAGCGTTGGGAGCAGCCGGGAAAGGGAGGGGTGTAGCTCTTGCGTGGCAGCAGATGGCGGCCTGAGCGCGACTTGGGTGTGGGAACTTCGACGTCATGAGTGACGTGCCACATCCACACCGATCGATATTTCTTTGGGCTGCCACGACGCAGGCTCAGAGCAAGCGGGAGAGTACTCAGGAGTCACATGATACTAGGGGGGGATAGACCGATAGTCATGTATCACGTATCATGTATCACGTATCACGTATCATGTATCTTTACTTCCATCTAACATACATGTACCTTGGTGCACCATCCCAACGGAAGTAAAGATACATGATACGTGATACAAGATTCTGACTTTGTATTGATCATGAACATGTTGGACATGATCCACCAGCATGTCGGAAAGATAACCGATCATGTCGGAAAGATCATGGGTCCCACCGTATAGGCATGAGGGATCATGTATCATGCATCATGTATCAGAATCTTGGTTCCGTCAAACCCCCATTGTGTGGCATCGGGCTTTTTTCAGACTCATATCCGGTACACTCCTGTCTGCAGCGGCGAATCAGATCCCTAACCGGCCCGCCTTGTTTTGCGCCCGCTCGCTGTAGCCTCGCAGACCATGGAGGCGAAGCTCGATTTCGCAAAAAAGGGAAGCGGAGCTGAGGGTGGCAGCTTACGCAACATGGGGAAGAAAGCCGGCAAGATTGAGCAACTTGGCAAGAGGAAACCCAAAGCAAAGCGTTCGTGCTTTTCGTGGTTCTGTTGGTGCTGTCCAAAGTGGTGTCGCCTCCCCTTGATCGACCCGCGCACGAGCACGTTCTTCGCCAGATGGGACGTGGCGGGGGTCGTCGCGCTGTTTTACACGGCGTTCGCATGCCCCTACGAGGTGGCCTTTCTCGAGCCCGAGAAAGATGTCACCTCGGTGCGCTTCATTGTCAATCGCGTCATCGACATCTTCTTCTTCTTCGACATGGTCCTGCAGCTCTTCGTCATGTATCCCGCTGAGCGGATGGTTGAGGTGGATCCCCGAAAGAACTTGCTGGCGCGCTCGGGGATGATGCAGCAGGCGCCCAAGACCGTGACCGAGATGGTCAAGACGCACGACAGGATATTCTTCAACTACTTGAAAACGTGGGCTTTAGTCGACATCGTCTCCGTCGCCACAGTGGCGTTCGATATCATCCCGTTATTTGAAGTGGCGCCTCCTGCGTTTGACGATGCTCTGTCGGGCGAGGTTGAGACGGACGTAGGCGGGACCGATATCGCCAAGCTTCGCATCCTGCGCTTTGCTCGGGTGCTGAGGCTCATCAAGCTGGTCAGATTGGTCAAGGCGTCGCGAATCCTTGTGCGCTGGCAGACGTCGATCTCGATCGACTTCTCAACGCAGACCATTATCAAGTGCCTCTTCGGATATCTCATCGCAGGCCATTGGTTTGCGTGCATTCTCGTCATCGGCACCACGATTGCCGACACGCCCCTGTACACGTGGCGTGGCTTCAAGGGCTACTGTGTTCGATCCGAAGACCCGAACGATCTGATGAGCGAAGAACACCAGCCGGGCAAGGTGTGGGAGTTGCAGCCGGTCCCCTTGTCATATCCAGGAGGTGAAGACTATTCGCACCTGACCGACGTTTGGTGCGTGAGCGCGTATGACCTGTGGGCCATGTCCTACTACTGGATGATGATGCTCATCTCGGGCGCGTCGGGTGGCGACACGGACTCAAGCATGACAACGCCGTCCGAGGCGCTCCTCTTCACCGCCCTCACGGTCGTCTCATGCTTGCTCAACAGCACCATCGTCGCCTCATTGTGCGACGTGCTCTCCAACATGAACCCCGAGGGCATCGTCTTCCGCAACAACATGGACCAGCTCAATCGCTACTGCCGGATGAACCGGCTCGCCAGGCCCACGCGCATCAAGCTGCGCGAGTACCTCTACCGCGCCAAGCACGTGCAGACGGGCAACTCGCAAAAGGAACTCATGCGGCTTCTGTCGCACAAGCTGCAGGGCGAGCTCTCGCTCCAGGTCAACGGCCCATGGCTCACGTCGGTCCCGTTCCTGCAGGGCGTCGAGATGGCGTGCTCGGTGCGCATCGCCATGACGCTCGACCCGATGGTCTTCGTGCCGACCGAGATGCTCCCCGCCAACGCCCTGTACAACCTGAACAGGGGCACCGTCGTCCAGCGCGGCTCGATCCTGCTCGGCGGCTCGGTCTGGGGCGAGGACTGCATCCTCAACCGCTCCGACCTGCGTTCACCCCCGGCCCGCGCCCTCACGTACGCCGACGTGCAGCTCGTGACGCGCGAGAACCTGCTGGCCATCATCTACGAGGAGATCGAGGGGGGGACGGTGAACTCACAAGGCGAGCTGGAGAGTGTGTACACATACCCGCTGGCCGCGGGCAAGGTGCACTGGACGGCCGTCAAGCTCGCACTTCGGCGACTGGGCAAACAGTTGGCGGACAAGCAGCGAGGCACCTTCGGTAAGGCGAAGGAGGTCAACTGGACGGAGATGCTCAACAGTCTCGGCAGCATGGAGGCGGCGGACCCGAACGAGCTGGCGGAAGCCGAGGAGATGGCAAAGCATCTCGCCAAGCTCGAGGAGAAGGTGAAAAGAAAAGAGCGCTCGATGAGACGAATGATGACGTCGAAGCTAGGCTTTGGCGGTGGGTCTGGCGGACGCGCCAACTGCAGATCCTCGTCGCCTCCTACCGTCGCCTTAAAACGCGACAGCAGACCCTCGTCTCCACTGAGGAGCTCATCCGAGCCTCCCTATGGGGAACCCGTGGATCCTGTAGACGCCCGGAAGGAGCAGAAACCTCCGGAAGTCTCACGATGGTTGTGAGCGTGGCGCTTGGTTGACAGGCAACGTGTCGTCGGTTCGGCGTAAGCCGAGTCCAATGGTACACGGAGATTGAGATTGAGATTGAGATTGAGATCGCGTCCTCGGCGTAAGCCGAGTCCAATGGTACACGAGCAAGTCGCAGCTCCGTGGCAGAAACGTGCATGGCGCGGCGGCGGTCGTGCTGGTCTTTCAAGTTTCATGGTTGACCGCCACCGTGTCGCGGCTTCGCGCGTAAGCCGAGCCCCACGGTGGTCCTTTATAGGTCCTTGACGACGATGGATGGCATGGACGACGACGTGGGCGCACCGATATGGCGTATACAGGAAAAGAGACTTGTCGTGTGGAGCCGACCAGCACCACGTAGGGCCATCAGTGGAGGCCGGACGTGTTGAAATCGTGTTATGATGTCGGAAGCGTTCCTGTACATGTTCGGTAAAATGTCGCTGTGATACTGTCGTGTACGTCTGTGAGCGATGTCGCGTGTCGGCCTGAGCGCCTCGGCTGGGCTGTGTGTCTTGTGAGCTGGCTGCTCGTTGACCTGGTGGTGGTGCGACTTCATTGCACACGACCGTTCAGTCGTTTCTCGGTTATTTAGTTATTATTAAAATATGTAATGGACCGATGGAAACTACGGTTGATCTTGATGTCATGAGCTCATGACGGTTGTAGCTACTGCGTGAAGGTTAATATAACGACCCGGACACGACAGGGCACAGGTGGACAGGCGGACCGTCGGCCATGGGCGAGGCGGGAGCTGCCGAGGCGGGAGCCGCCGGGAGGCAGGGCCCCGGGGAACCGATAGCGATACACGGTCGCGACGACCGACCGGACACACGGACAGCCGCAGATACCGCGCGCCGCCGTCTGTCCACACTTTAGCCCGCTATAGACCAAACAGGCCCACACAAATCTGAAATCACTTGTACAAAGATCATCTTTAGTACAATCGTGAGTCCCTTGCGTCCCTTCGTACTTCGTGAGACGTGAGACGTGGCACCACGCACAAATACAAGAAGGTCGTTTGAACACCTGCGACTTCCTTCCACCATCTGACAACCATGGTTTCGAACCGATGAAAACACGCGGAATCGCTACCGGCACATCACACGCGCGGAATTTGTGTTGCATGCGGTCCGGGCCGGCCTACAGCATCCGGATTCATGCGAATTGTACGGTACTGACGAACACTGATCATAGTCTCCAAAACTCTCGGCCATCTTGTGCGTATCATTTCCACCGTCTGGTTCGGCTTCGCGCAAGGCCGTCGCGGCTGGCGCGTCGCACGCATGGGCCAGTTCTCCACGAGAAACGCGTGGAGGCGCGCGTTGCTAGCGCGTTGCTAGCGCGTTGCGCGCGTCCGGAGCCCTCAATTCGGCCCCCCTCTCAAAACTCACAACCACGACTCAATCCGCAGCACAGATCGATGCACGTCAATGTTGCAAGCCGCATCCACATTATGTTGACGAGATATGCTTGTCGACCAAGCGCCAGGCTCACAACCACCGCGCAATTTCTGGCAGCTTGCTCTCAAACACCGGATCTGCCGACTCTCCGAAGGCATCCTCGCTCTTGGCATCCTTCTTCTTGCTGTCCTGCCTCTGTGAAGGGGAGCCAGACGAGCTGTTGCTGTCGCGGCGTGAGGATTCGCGTGAGCCGCCCAGCAACTCCTTTCTCCTCTTCGATCCACCAAGTTGCCTCGATCCACCAAGGGAGAGCTTTGTGCTGGTCATCTTTCGTCTCATCGAGCGCTCTTTTCTTTTCACCTTCTCCTCGAGCTTGGCGAGATGCTTTGCCATCTCCTCGGCTTCCGCCAGCTCGTTCGGATCCGCCGCCTCCATGCTGCCGAGACTGTTGAGCATCTCGGTCCAGTTGACCTCCTTCGCCTTACCGAAGGTGCCTCGCTGCTTGTCCGCCAACTGTTTGCCCAGTCGCCGAAGTGCGAGCTTGACGG
>JWZX01001772.1:0-26313 GCA_001275005.1 Chrysochromulina tobinii | reverse complement strand
GCCGCCGCCGCCGCCACCGCCGCCGCCGCCGCCGCCGCCACCGCCGCCAGCGCCGTCGCCGCCGCCGCCAGCGCCGTCGCTGCCGCCGCAGCAGCAACGACAACGGCAGCAGCAGCAGCAGCAGCAACAGCATCAACAGTGGCAGCAGCAGCAGCAGCAGCAGCAGCAGCAGCAGCAGCAGCAGCAGCAGCAGCAGCAGCAGGCAGCTGCAGTGGCGGCACGGCAGCAGCACCAAGAGGCGGTGGCGGCGGCGGCACGGCTGCTCGATGTTGAGGCAGCAGCCGCCGCCGCGCCACGCCAACAGCCAGCTAGTGCTCACCACGGCGCGTCACGCCAACAGCCAGATGTGCTCACGACGGCGCCACGCCAACAGCCAGCAGTAGCCGCGACGCGTCAGCGGGCGGAGGCGGAGCGCCTCGCGCAGCAGCGCGACGCGTGGGCCGAGCAGTTTGCGGAGCGCACTCGTCAGCAGCAGCAGCAGCAGCAGCAGCAGCAGCAGCAGCAGCAGCAGCAGCAGCAGATTCAGATTCAGATTCAGCAGCAGCAGCAGCAGCAGCAGCAGCAGCAGCAGCAGCAGCAGCAGCTACGACCCCCTCATCAGCAACAGCATCTACATCAGCAGGCACCATCCGAGGCCGGCCTCCTCGGTGCCGCCGCACGCGTCGAGATGGATCGCATCGCGCTACAGCGGGCGATGGCCCAGGCCAAGCTAGCTGAACGGGAGGCTGCCGCCGCCGCCGGCGCCCACACCGCCGTGGCACCCATCATGCGACCGGAGTACACGCAGCCGGCCACGGCGCAGGGCGTCGTGGCGAGCACTTGCATGCAGCAGCAGGTGCAGACGGAGTACACGCCGCCGGCACTGCCCTCGATCCCTTCGGCCACTGCCTCCTTCGCTGCATTTGCGCCCTCGGCTCCCTTTGCGGGCTGGGGTGGCAGCGTGAGTGGCAGTGGCGGTGCCCCTGCACGGCCCTCCGTCTTCCCTTCCACACTGCCCGCGCCACCCTCGGCCGCCTCCTTATGGGGCAACGGCCCGCTGCTGGCACCGAACGTCGCTCAGGGTAGTGCGAGAGGCGCCGCGCCGGGCTTTGCGCCCGCACTATCCGTTGGCGGTGCTGCTGCCGGCGGTGCTGCTCGCGGAACGGCCTTGCCTAATATGTCTGATGACGACTTTCAACGCATGCTCTTTGGAGCATTCGGCGGAGCATCGCCGCTGCTCGTGCCGCCACCACAGCCGCACCAGCAGCAGCCGCTACAGCCGCCGCAGCCGCAGCCGCCACAGCAGGAGCCGCCACAGCACTGGCAATGGCAGCCCGAGCTTCGGCCTCCGGCGCACCCCCAGGACCCAGCACGGCTGTGGGAGAGCAGCATGGACGGGCTGGAGAGTAGCATGGCCGGGCTGTGGGATGAGCAGCACGTGCTGCCGCCACAGCAGGCCGTCGAGCCCGCCCGCGGTGCCGGACGCGGAGGCCGCGGCGGCCGTGGGGGTCGCGGCTACGGCCTCACATCGGCCTGGTGATCTGCGGTTCTGCGCACGCGAATTCCGAATCGGGAGTCAGACCAGCACTCGTTGTCCTCCGCTATTAATTTGGAGCGATTCCATTATTGATTTGTTGAGCAGAAACAGTCCGGTCGTCTAACACTGTCTCTCTGTGCACCCGACCCTAGGCTGCACCCACCTGACGTTGCACCCTCGACGACGACACTTCGCAACACTATTCCGACTGGTGACCCGAGAGCAGTGGGCTGCTGTGCAGCTCACTAGTGAGCTGACAGACCCAGCACCCACCGCTCGGCTACCACACCAGCCGACGCTTGACCGGCAAGCCTTGGCGAGCTTGCAGCACCAACCACTCCTGGCCATACTTTTCTTGGACGCTCAAGGTGACCGCTGCAGCATGAGGTGCATTGGCGGCTCGAAGAGCGCCGCCTACAATGGCAGTCGCCATCGAGCCTCGCAGGTCGTCGAGACTGCGTGAGAGACTGCGCAGCACTTCAACGGGCTTGCGAATTAGCTGGTCGTCGAAAATGCAGATCAAAAGGAACCATATGCCGGTGATGCCAAGCACGAAACGCATCCATGGCGGGGTAAGGACGGTGCAACACAATTCGAGGAGGCTGGCGCAGAGGGGCGGTCCGAACGTGAAAATAGCGAGCTCCGTGTCTTCTTGCACGGCCGCCAGCTGCACAGCGCTTGCGTCTGCAAGATCGATTGACGTATCGAAGATCGGTGTCGAAGGTGCGATAGATCTGGACGTTGGGGTCGTGACCAAGGACGGGCAGCAAGCCCGGGGAGAGAATGCCATAGTGTCGGCGACCAGTCCGGGCAGCATTATGGCTGGCCGAGAGGTCAGCGGGTCGGCGGCCGACGGAGGCGGGGGCGGTTTCACGAAAATGCCGAGCACCACAGGTGCAAATTTGGGAAAACCTTTTGACGAGGTGGGTACATAGTAATTCTTGTACCTTTCTTAGTAATGTGGTGCTGCGTGTACCACTAAGAAAGGTACAAGCAGCACCTTAAAAGTCGGCAAACTCAATGCCCGCTTGGAACAGGTGCGTGCGCGCCCCCTTGACGTCGCGAAGCAGCCAGCGCCCCATGAGCTCGATGCACTCGTCCTCGGGCAGGCCGCTCGCAGGGAAGGCTCCGCTGCGGATGGCCGCGTGAAGCGACATCCCGAGCGCCACGCCGATATTGAACGACTGGGTGAGGCCGGACATCGGCAGGTAGAATAGGGCGTCGCTGGCCTCGAGCAGCAGCTGCGACACGCCGCGCCGCTCGTTGCCGAAGACGAGCGCAATGCCGCGATGGCCGTCCCGCAGCCCCGCGCCGAAGTCAATCTGTGTTCGATAGGCACGAGGAGAGGCCATCGGAGAGGCACCCAGAAGGCCACGGGGAGAGGCACTCCATGGCAATCAGTCGCAATCACCTGCTCAATGGGCACGGCCGGCGCGAATGCGCCCGGCTTGGAGGTCACCCACGCCATGCCCTCCACCGCAGCGGCGCCGGCCGGCTCGTCCTCTTCCTCCTCCGTTGGGCAGTTGGACGCGTAGATCAGCAGCCGCCGCTCGCGTAGCGCGCCGATGAGGTCCTCTGTGCTTTTGTACCGATGGATCGTGAGCCATCGAGAGGCACCGTCTGGGCTCCCACTGTCAGCTCGACCGAGAGAACCTCGCGCAGTCGCGTGCGCGATGGAGGCCGGCAGCATCGTTAGCGTCACCGACTCCACCAGGTGCACGTGCTGCACGCCGAGTGCCTCCGCAGAACGCATGACGCTCGCCAAATTCCAAGGGTCAGCGATATTCTCAACAACCAGCTCGATGCCATTGCGTCGCTGCCGAAGCGCGGTCTCGAGCCGACGAATGCTGCGCTTGAAGGGCGCCAGCGCATCCACGACGCGGCACCAGCCGTCCAGATCGCACGAGCTCAGCCGAAGCTTGGACGGCTCTGGAGGCGTGCCGAGCATCTGCCCACGCTGGGCATGGCGGTCGAGGCTTGCCGTGATGAGCGAATCCAGATCCTGCTGCAACGGCTGGATTTGAAGACGCACAGCTGCTCGACGTGAAACGGCAAAGCATAGTGTACATATGGCCGCCGGCACGAGGCGCATCCCTTGTCTGAGGGTCGAGGTGGCCCTATGAAAAACCACTGTGAACAGGCTGACCTGACTAGTTTAGTGGGGTTGATTGCGATCCGCGTCTCGTGTGCTCTTCACTCTCACTCGTCTCTCGTGACTCGCTCGCTTACGCTTTGTTGGACTCAGATCTCAGTGTGCACACCGCACCTCTGGCTGCTGACTGCTGTCGATCTGACTCGGGCATGCATATAAATCATCAATCGGCATGTGTAGATTTGTGTACCGGGGCATCTTAAGGCAGTATGCATGCACAAGGCTTGTAAGTGTATGGCTGTCCATGGCGGATTCACTGGCTGAGGCGCCATCATTCGACTCACATCTCTCGACCTTGCCCGCTCGGCGTGCATGCCAAATGTCTCCAGATTATTGGTAGCCGAAGGCGGACTTTTCCTTGCGCTTCGGCTTGTACCCGAGCGTGGTGATGCGTTCGCGGAACTCATCCATGTCGATGCGCCCGTCATTGTTCGTGTCCCAGCCCAGGATTTGGCCCATCGACGTTGAGCTCGTCATGCCACGCCCGAAGCGAGAGGCCTTCTCCATCGGACCCCCGTAGGTCGAGGGACGCGACTGTGTAAGCTGCCGATGCTCGCGCGGCCGCAACAGGCAGATGAGCGTGGTGGTGGCGTGGTGGTATCCAGGCTCGTAGTTTTCCATGCGGCGCATGAAGCCCTTGATGGCCTTGACCCTCGCAAGCGCTGAGCCCTTTTCGGTGGTCCACTTCAAGATGTGCTCAGCATCGGCGAGTGCCTCGCGGTACCGACCGAGCTCAGCGTTGGCGGCGCATCGCTTCTCATACGCGAACAAGCTGTCGTTTGTGACTTTGTTCGATGCTGATTGCTGCTGGATGGCCTTGGTGTACAGTGGCACCGCGTCCTCGGCCTCGACGCACTGGAACGCGACGTCCGCGGCCATCTCGAACAGGCTCTGCGCTGAGCGACGCGGCGCGCGCTGTAATACCTTGGACCCGAGGTAGAGGCGCTCGTGCGCATTCTTGACGGCCGGGTCGCCGTTCCAGAGTACGTCGAGCTCATCGTTGCACTTGGCGTAGCTGAGGTGGTCGCTGTGGGCGATGGCTGTGAACTTGGTGGGGTGGAGATAATGCTCGCTGTCTCTAAAGCCCTTGAACTCCCGCAGCTCAGGGAGCTGCATCGAAGCCGACTTCTGGCCTATTTTTGGAACGTCGCACACGGTGGGCCACGAGGCCCTCCGAAGCTGCTCGGCATACGTCATGCCGCTGCCGCTGCGATAGTCCATCGGGCCCGGTGTCCCCGCGCGCTTGGGCATGATATTGCGGGTGGTTGCATTGGCGGCATCAGACATGATGGCACGGACAGATCGCGCGTGGACGTCCGAAACGCGCTGATGGCCTTGCGTTGCAACACTCAAAATAACAAAACTCAAAAAGGAAATCTCGTTTGCGAGCTCGCGGACGTCGTGAAGCGTAGTTACTATGTAGAGCGGCCATCTCGAGGAACATGAACATTACAATGTACACCCATCCCACATCTTCTAGACAGACGTGGAGTCGCGCTGGCAAAATCAGCTACACCAGCGGTGCGCGCGCCGCGCCCCCTGTGCGGCCACTTACCCCTGCGGCGCTTGCAGGAAGAGCGACACGCTCTCGATGGCCGCACCCGTGCCCGGCGGCAGCGCGAGCGCGTCGGGACCATCGTCATCGCCGTCTTCGTCACCCTCGTCTGCCCACGCTTCGGCTTTGGGGGAGGGCGGGGGCTCGCCACTCGGTGGTGTGAACGAGAGGCTCGACGGTGTGAACGAGAGGGCCGTGGACCGCTCGCTCTGCGGGGTGCTGCGCTCGCGTTCGAATCGACTAGCGTCCTCGTCATCCTCGTTCCACGCGTCGTGTTGGTGCTGCGACGAGCGTGCGCGCCCTCCCAGGGTCGACAACTCCACCACCACCGCCGCCGCACCTGCCCGCCCTCTATGCTTGGCATGGCGTGGGCCAGGCTCGCCCACCACACAGAGAGAATGTCCCTCATATGGGCCCCTCTGTTCGTTGAATGCCAAGTGCCGAACCGCCTCCCGTCGGTCATGCTCGTCGAGCGCAGCATGGGCACCGGTCCGCCCCACTGGCGAACCCGTAGCGTCGCTGTCGCCGCCCCCGCTGCCGCCGCCGCGGAGAGAGGCGGCACGCGCCACGCGTGCGCCCGCCTCAAGAGCTTCCGCCGTGTCCGCGTCCGCCGGCTGCAGTGGCGGCACGAGCGTCGGGCAGCACACCTCTAACAAGTTGAGCAGCGGGCCGCGGTCAAACGGGTTGGTGCGCCCGTGAGAGTAACGGTCGCTCACGTGCTCGTACGTCGTCTGGTTGATCCAAATTAGGTAGCAGTGGAAGCAGCCGAGGACGAGCAGCGCGAGACCCACAAAGACGCCGTACGCCGCCAGCACGCCACTCAGCGGCGCGGCGGCCAGCGCGCGTACCGCGAGCGGCCAGTCCGCGGCGTGCACGACCGGTAGGATGCTCAGCAGTGAGAGTGCGTCGGCGGGCGAGGCCGAGCGTAGCTGCGTGCCTACGGTACGCAGATGCGCGATCGCAAAGCTGCCCACCCAGGCCGCGAGCGTCGCCGTCACCCACACGAAGATCACGAAGAAGGCGTAGTTGCGCCGGCCGATGGCGGTGCCCAGCCACGGGCAGTAATGATCCCACTTCTCGATGCATCGATCGGACGAGCGGCAGTGCGTGCAGCGCGGCGGCCGTTGGATGCCGCACGTCTCGCAGAACTTCGTCGTCACGTGAACACCGTTGACCACGTACATGTGAGGAGCGCGCGGCGGCATGGAGCTCATGTGGTGTATCTCCTCACTCGAGGCGCGCGGCACCTTGCCAGGGTCCGTGAAGCATGTGAGCGCCATGAATACGTTCGAGAGCAAGAGCAGTAGCGCACTCACCACCGGCACCGTGGAAGAGTGTTCGCGCGCAAGCGAGGGTGCCACGGCTGCAAAGAAGGCGATGCACGGCATGGTGATCGCCAGAAGCCACGTCCAAAAAGCGCTGAGATGCGGCCGCTGCCACTGCGGCGGGTAGCCACCCTCGTCAGCAGAAGGTAGCTCAGCCATGCGCAGCTCGGGTGGCATCTGATTCCACCGCAACGAATCGATAGTCCGGAAGCAAGGGCACAGCGTGCGGCCGCACTTGGCAGACGCCATTACAATTTATAAATGTTGCGCCCAGCATGACGCGTGTGTGTCGTGCGAAAAAGTGATTTCTACGCCCCTTCCGAGGGAGCCCCCACCGGCTCTGGTTGGGATCAGGTACCTCGTCTTGATTGGTATCAATAGAGCCCAGGTGACCCCGAGCTCTGTCAGTCAGTCAGTTTCGTCGCGGTCCCCCCACGCTCGGCTCGCACTCGAGTGGTCGGCACGAGTGGGCAACCCGCGTGGTCTCGATGTTGCTGGTTTTACTCTCGACTCACGCACGCGCCTACACTTCTCCAGGAACTGGACACTCCGAATACGCATGCATGCGGAACCGCGGACCGTACTGGCAACTGGGGTCCTTGACCACCGCGCTCTACTCACACTAGTGTATCACCGATAGGACACACAAGTCACAACAGAAAGGGGAGAGCGTGTGGACGGGATCGACCGTGTCCGACGACCTAGCCTCGGAACCCACGCACGCCGAATGCGACATGCCACCTAGAACAATTCTATGCATCATAGAGGCGCTGCTCGAGTGCGGGGACGGGATCGGGAATGGGGGCCTTAGTTGCGACCGCGGCCTCGGGCACGACATGGAGGATGGGCGTCGGCTCCTCGTCTCCGGTGAGTCGCCCTTGCTCCTTGCGGGATCGCGACCTGCGCGCCTCGCGCGCCACTGTAAGTACCTGGGCGAGGTCCTCCGTCCTGAGCTTCTGGAGCTTGGCGCGCTCATGGTCAAACGCGATCGAGTCCTCAAAGTCGGAGAGCAGCTGGACGACCTGCTTCCTGTCGGCGCGCCCGGTGAAAAAGATCCGCTCGGAGCACAGGTTCTTCTTGCACTCGCGGAGGAGGCGCTCCGGCGACTGCGCGACCACCACCTCACGCGGGGCGATGCAAAGCTTGCGGACGGGACTGCCAGCACCATCTTTCCACAACTTGAGCGCGGTCACGCCCTCTGTGCACTCGACTCCATCGACTGCGAGGATGAGGTCGCCCGCGCGCAAGCCCGCTTTAGAAGCCGGTGAGTCGGGATCCACGCCAACCACCTTGTTGGAGTCGACTAAGGTCATACCGGCCCTTTTGTTCGGTTTCAATTGAAGGGCGAGGTCGATCACGTCGATGTTGATGAGCTTTGGACCGCTCGCCTCCGCTTGCGCGACGGGAGGCGGAAGATCCCTGACGCACCCCGAAAAGACCGAAGAGATGTGACTGCGCACCGCCTCGCCGCTTGTGCTGCGTGATGTGCGCGAGCACAATCGAGGCAGCGGTCTTCTCAAAGGTCGGCCACCCGCGCGAGCCGTACGGCCGCAAGTTGTACATTGGGTACACCACGCGATCCTTGCGACGAAGCGGGTAGCCGCGCTCGTTCAGCGAGCACACGGCGCGCGCCGCCTTCTCGTCGAGGACACGCACCACTAGCACACCCGCTGACCCCTTCTTCTCGCAGGCCAGCACGCCCTCGTCGCCGAGCTCCTTCTGCAGCGCCTTCTGCAGCTCCTCGAGCGACTTGTCACCCAGCTCCTGCTCCTTCTGCAGCACCTTCTGCAGCGCCTTCTGCAGCTCCTCGAGCGAGTCGCTGCAGAAGAAGCTGCCGAAGAAGCTGCGCAACTCGCCGACCAGATCCTTCTGCAGCTCCCTGAGCGACTTCTGCAGCTTCTGCAGCTTCTGAAGCTTCTGCTCCTTCTGCAACTCCTTCTGCTCCTTCTGCAACTTCTTCTGCAGCTCCTCCTGCAGCTTCTCAAGCAGCACATCGCCCAGCTCCTTCTGCAACTTCTTCTGCAGCTCCTTGAGCGACTTCTGCAGCTTCAACAGCTTCTGCAGCTTCTGCAGCTCCAAGATGAAGACGGTCCCCGTGCGCTCGGAGACGAGCTCGTCCGGCGCGACCTCTTTACAGGGCTTGCCAGGCGGGTCCGTAAGCTGCAGCACACAGGTGCCTGTGGCAGACGCGTAGAGGCTGCCCATGACGGAGAGGGCGCGGCAAGACTTGAGCTCATTCTCGAAGACGTGCTCGCCCATCAGCTTTGGCTCCTTGCCGCCGCACATGCGCTTGAGCTTGGGATCTTGACGTGCTGCATCCGCGTCGCCCGGCGTGCGGAAGCGCATGTAGCCTCCGGCATCGGCTCCCTCGTCGAAGTGGTACTCGCCGGAGATGTAACGTCCGTGGAAGAGCACACTGGCGTGGCCGCGCGATTGCAAGCCCAGGCTCTTTAAATCCGCCATGGAGGCCAGCGCCCAGCCCTCTTGCTCGCATAGGGCGACGAGCTTGTCGACGCAAACCTGCGCCTCGTCCTCCGTGGCGAAGCGATCGCACTCAAACTTGAGCACGGTGAGCGGGCCCTGGTCCACCAAATGACCGTTGTCAGGGCCCCAAAAAGACCGGGACCCGAAGCGCAGTGGGACAGCCTCCGGGGCGTGCCACGACGGACATGCAAAGGTCTCCGGGATGCATGCAAAGTCCATGAAGAGACCGCGGTCGCCGTCTGCGCCCCTCCCAATCTCCGCGTGGCAGAGGATCTTTTCGAGCGTGCGGCCATCGGGGTCCGGCACGCCTGGGCTGCGCCGGCAGTAGCTGACGACGTCAACGCTGCGGCGACCCTGCTCAAAGAGTTCCGCGGCGCGCTCGGGCGGCAGGAAGGCTTCCGGCGGCATGTCCTGGCAGCGTGGCAGAAAGGGCTTTCCCTTGACAATTTTGATGTCCTTGGCCCCAAGCTCAGCCAGCCTCTTCTTAACCGCCTCGGCCTTGCCTTGCAGACTGGCTGCGGTGAGCGGGATGACCTCGTCAAACGTGCTGAGGTGGAAGGTGACCATAAATGTGTCATGGTTTTCGCTAAACGAGGGCTGCTGGGAGTTGTCATCGAGCTGTCTCGGCCCTGTGGGAGTCTTGCGCGTCGCGGATGCGCCTCGTTCGAGGGGTGCTGGGCGAGAGTCGAGGTCCTGGAGGACAATACCACGATCATGGTCCATCCGGCCGGAACCCACTGCCCCAGGCTTCGGCAGGAACGATGGCGTCGGTAGGTCGCGTCTCGTCTTGTCGCCGCCGGCTCGTCGCCGCAGCTTTGCCGCCATGAGTACCGCAGTGACCGTAGTGTCGGTCTGCTTCGGGTCAGATGGCGAGCGCATTGTCATTCTGCCGGTTGGATGTTCCGATTTCGAAGCCGCCTCCATCGTCAGGTCTTCCGCAAAGGAGTCCCTCCCGCGACGCGAATGGAAACGGCTAGAGGCGCCAGAGCCGGGGCTGCTGGCTGCAGACGAGGTATCAAGGTGCGGAGACTCAACGTCGTTCTCGCCGGCTTTGGATTTCTTGACCTGAGCGCTGGTCATCGCCTTCACTGTGAGGCTGCGCGTGAGCTTGGCATCGGTGTGCTTTGTGTTGCACCTCACCTTCGCATCTCGCTGCAGGCCGTGGGCGGAGAATGCCACCTTCGGCCCACCGGGCATGCGCCCTTCCGACGTGCCACTAGGCGAGGCGGCGAGGAACGCCTTCAGCTTCTGTGCATGCCCCACTTTGAGTGTCACGCCGGCCTTGGCCTTGAGGTGCCCCTTGAGCTCGTCGAATGTGAACTCGCGGAGCCCTTCTACAGATTCGATACCAAGATCCTCAATGATCGCGTGTGCGAGGTGCGAGAGGTCCGCTTCGGCCAGCTCTTCCCTAAGGCGCGTCACATGCCCAACAGAATACCGATCCGCGAGCTGCACCTCCGCCAGGGCAGCCACCTCCGGAGGAGAGGGAGGCGGCGAGGCTGCCGAGGCAGTCTCCGCCGTGATGCAGATGGACGAGGTCCCGCAGTGCGTCGCCAACCGCCGAATCAGCACGCTCCTCGGCTCGTTGGAAGCGAGGCGTGCCACCACCTTGGTGACGCGCGGCAGCTGCCCATCCAACTGCCCATCCAAGCGCGCAGAATCTAGCAGCCAGGCGTAGTTGATGAGGCGTACTGCGCCGTCGCGGAGGGCGTCCACGACCGGTACGTCGAAAAACTGCGTCGCATCTAGGAACCACTGCCGGATGTACCAGCGCTCGCGCATGATGTCGAGGCCGACGACCAGCGCCGCACCGACCACGGAGACGATGAGCAGCGCGCCAAGGCCCAGCTCGAGCGCCAGCCGCCCGAACCCGTCCTGCACCACGCCGTCGTGCGTGAGTGCGCCATACACGCAGGCAAGAACGATGGCCGAGATGTCGACCGCGTAAAGGAAAGCTTCGAGCCCGTGCTGCCGACGCATCGCGTACGGCTGACGCCAGGCCTGCAGCCGCCAGAAGCCGCCGAGAACGGCGATCGCAAGACCGGCAAAGACATAGCGTGCGCTCCGGCGCGCTTCGTACGGCGAGAACCACAACACGCAGTCCATGGCGAACGACACGAGGAAGAGGAGCCCATGCCGCGTCCACACAACGAGCTGCCACTGTGAACGGAGTGGCCACTGTGCACGAGCGAGCTGCTCTCTCTTCACGTTATGTAACGATCGCTCCATGGCCATGTGCATCGACCACTCGAGCTTGACGAGCAGCTGCTTGACTTTCTCGGCTTCGCCCTTGCCGACGAACGTTGCTTTCTCGAGGTCGCCGTTCGTCTCCTTAAGAACATTTTCGGGAGTCTCCCTCACATCGACGGTGCGCACCTGGTCATCGCTAATGTCAATCACCTTGGCACGGCTGGCGTTGGCGTGCTTGAGCCGCTCCGGCAGCATGGTCGAGCGCTTAGAGGCCTGACGGGATGCCATGTTCAAGTGCGCCGCTGCCAGCTTTGAGGAGCCCTGCTCGAATGTGCACCAGCCGCTAAACGGCCTGCCGCGGTCGCGGCTGTAGGCGGTCTCGTTGTACACAGTGCACGCGCCACGGTTGACCTTTTTCAGTGCAGCGATGCAGTTCATCGCCTGCTCGTGGGTTGTGAAGGTCACATGCGCCTCACCTGCCTTGATGGCGATTTTGGTGATCTGCCCTCCGAAGCTCTCAAGATCGCTTCGAAGGGCTTCCTCATTCTCCTTGCTCGTCTTCTCGGAGAACGCCTTGTCGAAGACGATCATGCGCCCGTCGTACTCGGACGGACGCGGCGGGATGTCCTTGAGCTGCACTACGGCAGTGCCGCACATGCTCGCGTAGAAGTAGCCCATACCTACTAGCCCGCGCTTGAAGGTGTCTTCCTCCTTGGGCTTACGAGGCTTCTGCGGAAGCGAGGTAAAGTCCCAAAACATTGCGCACTTGCCGAGGCCGGCTTCGCTGCGGAGGAAGCGGCGCACGGCGGAGAGCGCCGTGCCGTGAGGATCTGGATGTAATGCGGTCAGCCATCGATAGGAGAGGGCGAGGATTGAGCGGTCGGCGCCATCGAACAACGCGACCGCTTCTTCGTTGGTAAAGAATGCCTCCTCGGGCAGCTCCTGCCGCCGGCGCATGATCACCCTACCGGACGCATCGCGACCCAGGTACTTGTCCGATACCGCTGAGAGCAGCCATGCACAGCGCAACAGCCGGATGGTGCCATCGGCCAGCCGCTCGCGAATGTGGCCATCGATCTCCTTTTCCGCCCAAAGAAGGAAGTCCCCGTGACTCAGGCCGCCGTCGCACGCGTACCGCTCGGTCAGGGAGCGCACCGCCTCTGCCGCGCGGCGCGCCTGTTTCTGCAGCTGCACAACCTCTGCCCTCGCCGCCTCAGACTGCGGAGCCTTCGCAGCTCGAGTCACATCTTGAGGGTAGAGCCATCCGCTCGCCTCCCCGTTGTCAAAGGTGACCTTGTACCGGTTATAAATCCCGTCGTCAGTCGTTATCTTGCCACGCCTACCATTCACGACAACGTATTCACCCATTCCGATCCGTTTCGCCACCACCACCGCCGCCGCCGCCTTCGCTGCCTCCCGGGCCTCGCGCAGCAGCCGGCGGAATCGCCAGAATAGGAAGAACCAGAAGAGCCAGAGGAGCGACGCCAAGAGGCGGGCGATGGCCAGCCGAGTCTGGTCCTCGTCGTAGCGCATGAAGAGGGTCACGCTCGCACGGAGGCCGACAGTGAAGAGCAGGCTGAAAAGCACACTTAGAATGTATTCCGCCCACGCCTCGCGCTCGAGCAGCAGGCCGTCCGTGTCGCGCCGGCGCCGCGCGACGAGCCAGGCGCCCGCGAGCAGCAGCAGCACGACGGCGGTCTCCGCGTAGCTCAGCAGCGCCTTGAGCACCGGGTCGGTCAGGATGCACGGCAACGGTATATAGCTCATGAGCGGCAGGTTGATGCTCGCGAGGATCTCCTGGATGATGAGCGGCCAGCCAAGCTGCAAGCTGCCGATGATGGTGAGCGTCTGCAGGTGGCCCACGAAGATCATAAATGAGGCGACGTGGGTCTTGGCGTACTCTGGGTACTTGCGCACCAAGTACACGTACACGCCCACAAGCAGCAGCAGGAGCAGCACGCCGCCCGCGACGGCGCCGGCGATGCCAAAAATTTCGAGCGGCGTCGGGCAGCGCACGCATCCGAGGCCGTCGAGCTCCACCTCGTAGCGCTCGCCCTGGCGGTTGAAGGCGCTGCAGTCAATCGGCGGGACGCCCGAGCACTGCTCCGCGCCGAGCGTCGAGCAGCGCTGCCAGAGCCGGCGGATCGCGACGGCGGACTCGGCGGTTGTCGGGTCGTCCAAGGCGTTGTTCGCGAGGCGCAGCGGCGCCATAAAGTTGAGGCGCCCGAGGAGCCACTCGGGCACGGGGCCGGTGACGCCGCCCTCGTCGTCCCACGAGCGCGTCTGCGTCAGGTCGAGGTAGGTGAGGCGCGGAAAGCAGTCGGCTGCGGAGGGAAGGCTGCCCGTGAGCGCGTTGCCCGAGAGGTCGAGGTGCTGCAGGAAGGGCAGCTGGATCATGGAGGGAATCTGGCCGATCAGGTTGTTGGACGGCAGCAGCATCTTGACGACGACGCAGGTGGCGTGGTCGAGCGCGGTGCCCGTGACGGAGCCCGAGTGGCAGGCGGCGCTGCCCTGCGTCATGAGCACGCCGGTGGCTCCGCCGCCGTCGGCGGTGCACTCGTCGTCCCCGCGCAGGACCGGCAGCGCCTGTGGGCAGCAGTGCACGCCAAACCAGCCGTCGACGCACGGCTCGCCGGAGAGCCATTTGTCGTTGTTGCGCCACGCGTTGCCACCCGTGGCCTCGTAGAGAAGCTCGAGCGCGCGCACCATCTCCGTGGGGGGCATCGAGGGTGGCGGGGGCGAGGGCGGCGGAGGCGAGGGCGCCAGGATCTCGAGGATAGTGTAGGTCGAGACAATGTTGGTGATATTCACCCCGAGGGCGCCGGAAAGCGATGCGGCGGTGAGCAAGCTGCTCGCTGGTGGCAGGGACATGAAGACGCGGACGTCGATCACAATGCTGCCAGAGCGGATCTGTAGGACGACGCCGGACACAGGGACGCCGAGCAGCTGCGCCAGGTTCGCCCGGAAGTTGGTTGCGGCTGCGGCATCAAAGTCCTCGGCATTGCCCGCGAAGGTGAGCGCCAGGCTCAGAACGGGCCGATACTCGGCACCGGGCTGGAGCGGCGGCGGTGGCGAGGGCGGCGGCGGCGAGGGCGGCGGCGAGGGCGGCGGCGGCGAGGGCGGCGGCGAGGGCGGCAGCGAGGGCGGCGGCGGCGAGGGCGGCGCATGGACCGAGCGGATCTCATAGGACGTGATGTACTCGCAGCAGTCATAGCACGAGTAGCCGCGGCACCCAGTGCAGATGCCGTACTGGAAGACCTCGTAGGCACACTCAGGCCGAGGTGGCGTGTGGGGCGGCCTGGGCGGCGGAGAGGGGGGCTCGGGGTGCAGGAAGTCGCCGCGCATCATCGCGCTCGTGTCAGACACGTATTCACGCATGCCGTACTTATCGCCCGGATCGATCACTTCGGGAGTCTGCGCACAGACACACACGCGTGTGGTGGCCTCGAAGTGTGAGCAGAGAGATCAAGCCACACGGCGCGTCGCGGAATGTTTCTCAGTGGGTTAGGAGTGTTTGAGCGCGCGCGCGCGCACGTTAATGTTGGTGAACGAGTGCACGTTCGTCGTCGATGTTGGGTGCATGGTCGAGTAGATCTGACCTTGCTGGTTGTGGTTTGAGCCATGCAGGCCGTCGAACACGTTGCCCTCCGCGGGCCGGTGCAGGTATTGCAGGGAACCGAAGCCGCGCAAGACGGTCGGGAGCGAGACGAGGAGGAGACCAAGAAGGATTTGTCGGATTACGGGCGGCTTCATGACCCGAGGATGTGCCTTTGCAAGACGGGGCAAAAACCGCTGGTGAGAAACGCACCCGTTTCTGAAAAATGCATGCAAACTTCGTCCAGCTTTGGGTGATGCAACGGGGTGTAATCTTCAGGTGTCTGGGGACACGGGGTTTACTGTAGCTCATATAAACGAACCTTCTCTCTCCTGGCTTCTCGGTGGCTCGTCCTCGGTGGTTCTCAATCTTGAGTCCTTTCAATCGTGCTCTGCATCGAGCGTCCGTAAACACTGACGCGGTCACATGCGCGGTCAACACGGCCTGTCGATCCACTGTCGCTTTGCGCTCTCGACGAGCGCATGCATCTGCTTCCAGCGCCACACGCCCTGGACTCGAAGCTCGTCGTCAAAGGCGCGGCGGCGCAGCTCGACGCCCGGCCCGCCCCACACGTGCCGGATGAACTGGCCATGGGGCGAGTTGAACAGCTGCATCGGGGCGCTTGCGATGCGCGTGCGCCAACCCTCTGGGAGTAACGTGCGATTGCGCAGGAGCTCGTGGAGGCACTGCTGCTCGCACGGCCACTGCTGACGAAAGGGCGCGCACACGGGCAGCTGCGCCGCGCGCATCCAGACCGCGAGCAGGCGCGCAGACCACGCGCTCGCCCTCACGAAGAGCACGCCGGCGTTGAGCGACGGCACGCGTACCCCGTGGGAGCGCTTTCGCGGGCGATCGAAAGCCGCCGGCGGGCAGCTCTTCGCGGGCAAAGGCGAAGTGCACGTCGCGATTCGCTGGCGTGTCGAGGCGCTCCAAAAAGTCCACGTGCTGCTCGCGGATGTACGCGTCGCTGTCGATGTACAGCACCCAGTGGCACCCGTGGGCGGCCAGGCGCGATGCAACGAGCGAAGCGAGGATCTTCACGCGGCACCAGGCGGGGCAGAGCCCCGAAGCGCCGCCGTCGAGCCACGAGTCCTCCATGGCCGCCGTGGGCCGCACAATCAAGAAGGACATGCCGTGGCGCTGCGCATACAGGAGATTGAGCATCATCGCCTTGTGAAAGTATCCGATGTCCTTGCTAAAGTTGCTATTGTTTGAGAGTGGCACGTGACGACGGTCGTCCATCATCACGATCGTGGCGTTGCAACGGCGAGACGCCGCGGGCGGGTCAAAGTTCAGCTGAGCCACTTGGCTCACGGTGCCACGCCGCGCGTCGCCGTCCTCGGCAACGTACGCCATTTCGATCCGTTATGAACACGAAAACCGCATGCAAAACAAAACTCAACAAACCAAAAAAGATCCTGTGAACAACCAAGTATCACCAGCTGGCCTCGGAGCGTTTCGGTCGTTTCGTGGGTCTTTAGGCTCGAGAAGGCATCGAGTTCGAACTTGCAGTGTGAACTAACGAGTGTGAGTACTCAGTAACGCGAAGGTCTCCGCGCGTCGTCGCTTCGCTCGGAATTTTTAGAAGCCGAACATGTCTTTTCAAGAGTTGGCGGCCATCAAGTCGCCCTTGCTCCGTGGCCTCGTACTGAACCCCCCTGAGAGGCGATCGGAGGAAGAGATGAATGCATTCTTCAGCGAAAATCAGCCCGACCTAGAGAGAAAGATTGGCGCCGCCCTCGACGATGTGATCGGCATGAAGTACTCGGGGGCGCCGGCAGCGATAGTCGGCCAGAAGCTGCTCGAGTCCGAGGGAATCGACGTCTCATTGATCAGCCCAATGGTCCACGGTGTGGACGAGAGACCCCAGGGCCACGATCTCGAGCTTCGCCGAATCGTGAGCACTGCAAAGTTGGCGACGCAGCAACGCGCGCTCTCGTCACCGGATTTTCAACTGCGCTCGCCGAGCCCAACGCCCAGCACCGCACCCTCCGAAGATGGGAATCTCACCTGGACCATGAACGCGTGGATCAAGTCGATCAACACGCCAAAATCGATCGACGAGATCGTGTGCGACGCGTGCCTTGCGCCGCTGCGCGAGGACCGCAGCGAGCTGGGCGGGTCGATCGAGCAGGAGTTCATCAGGCAGCTCGGCGATTACGACTCGCATGAGATGATCCTGAAGCTCCTCCAAACCCCAGAATCGAACGTTCTGGAGGAGATTGCGCAGGCAATCTACAAAGCAGCGAAGAAACTCAACGGGGAGACGGCCGATGCAGAGGAGGCGGACGAGGCGGGCACGCCCGCTGCCTCCAAATTCTTCGAGGACGGCGAGGGCTCGCTCAAGTTTGGCGAGATCTCGACCTTCTACGAGGGTCTGGATGGGTTCCTTGGCCCCCCGAACCCCAACTTGCGCGAGGCGATGGAGAACGAGCATTGCAAGTCGGCGGACGCGACGGCGATCTTCCGCGTGCCCAACTACTACACGCACACCACGTCTGAGCTCGAGTACTGGTTCGTCGTCGACCCGACCCAGGAAAAGCTTGAGGAGCTCAGGTTCGTCAGATCTCCGTGTGGTGTGATCTCCCTGCGTGCCTCCCTCATCCGATCTCCGAGTGATCTCCCTGCGTGCCTCTGTGTGGCCTCCTTGTTCGCAGCGAGATTTCCAACGGCTCGATCCACAAGCTCGGCGATGGGCCCCAATGGCCCTCCGAGCAGAAAATCCACGGCGTGCCGCTCGGCAAGGAGAGTGAGGACGGTGCGGACGACGCAGACGAGAAGATTCAAGGCGCGCGCGACGCGAGGCGTCAAATCATGCCGCTCGGCGAGTACGAGGCCAAGATGAACGAGATCAACGCGCAGCTGCGTGAGAAGGACCTCGACCCGCTGATCGAGGAGGAGCTCATCGCGGCACGCCTGTACACCGGCCCGATGTACTCCAAGTACAACGACGTGCTGCGCGTGATCGGCACGCTGCGCGGCGAGAGCGACGAGCAGCAGCGGCATTCGTCCGAAGAGCTCTCTAAGAAGCTGAAGCAGCAGCAAGCTAAGGATGAGAAGAAGGCGCGCGAGAAGGAGGCAGCTCAGAAGAAGAGCCCGTCGACCGCCGTTCAAAAGAATCGGGCGATGAATCTCGATGATGTGAGTATCACGGGCAACACGTTTGGCAACCTGTACACGACGACGCTGCACGTGATCAACTCGGCGGTGCTCAAGCTGGGGAAGCTCGCGAAAGTTCAGATGGTCTACCGCGGCATCGCGCGTCGCACGATGCCCAAGAAAATGCTCAACAAGGGGATGGATAATGCACGTGGCGGCATCGAGTACGGCTTTTCATCGGCGTCCACCAAGCGTGACGAGGCCTTGCGCTACGCCACCAAGGATAAGGCGACGACGCCCGTGATGCTCGAGATCACGCAGGGCCTCATCGACCGTGGCGCGGACCTCGAGTGGCTCTCGCAGTACCCTCACGAGGCCGAGGTGCTCTTCCCTCCTCTGACCGGACTCGAGTTCCTCAACTTTCGTGTCGAGGAACGGCTGCTCATTGTGACGGTGCGCCCCTCTGTCAACTTGCACTCGCTCACGATCGAGAAGGTCATCGCGAAGATGAAGACATCGCACTTGCAGCTGCTCGATCTACTCACCGAGGGGCTACGCTTCGCGGGGGTGCCTGGCCCGGCGCTCCAGCCGCTGACGAACCTCAAGGTCACTGCCGAGGGGCGAGATCCCGAGTACTACAACTCTACGGGGAACTACCTCGACGTGACAAACACGGCTATCGAGACGCAGACCGCTGTCTTCGAGAGCCTCTTGAAGCAATTCCACGAGAGCGGAGACGTGCGTGCCGCTGATTGCATCGGATTGCCTTTGATTGCCATTGATGACGCTCCCAATCCTCTCGCGCTGCAGGTTCAAATGACAGACGTTACAGACGGCCTACCGGGCATGCTTGCCACGCCGCTGTCACCATCGCCGCCGGCGCGCTCCAGGAGAGCATCGTTCGTCATCGGCCAGTGGAAGAGCAGCGGGGACGAGAACAACATTTTCGCGACGGCTGAGCTGGCTGCTCGAGCGGGGCAGCACCAGACGGCGATCGAGCTGCTGCTGCGCCGCCAGCAGAAGCTCCGCCGCCAGCAGAAGCTCCCGAGTGAAGATACCTCTGTGTCGCTCAAGTACATCGCCGAGGAGATCCTCGAGCGCGGGTGCATGGAGCCATGGCCCGCGACGCTTGTCGAGCTAGCCAGAGGGACCGAGGGCCTCAACGACAAGGTGCTACCGATCGAGGACTTCATGGAGCTCGTTGGAGATGCATTAAAGAAGCAGGAGGTCGAAGGAAAAAACCCTTTCTCCAAGGGTGCGCCCGTGCGCGTGCTTGTGAGAGAGACGTGGATGAATGCGCGCATTCATTGCAAGAAAGAAAAGCCCGACCGAATGTCCTTCAACGATGGAACTGCCGCTAACAAGTGGAGCAGAGAATGCCGTGCGTTTATCGATCAGAGACAGAAGGAGGCTGAGGAGGCCAAACTGAAGGAGGCGAAAGCGAAAGCGAAAGCGGAGCAGCTGGCGGCGGCGGAGCAGCTGGCGCCACCCAACGAGCTCATCGCAGCTCGAAAGGCCTCGGAGGATGCCACGAAGGCGGCGGATGAGGCCTCGAAGGAGGCCACGAAGGCGGCGGAAAAGGCCAAGCCGGCCAAGGCGGCAGACGATTATTACTTTGACGGAACCACGTACACCGGAGATATGTACGAGGTCGAGGGCCATCTGGTAGGCGACGAGGTCGAGGAGAAGCACGAGGAGGAGGTGATCGCTCTGTGCCACAGTGGTCTTCCTCTCGTGCTGTGCATGGCGGCCCAAGAGGGCGTTCCGCTTGTCGTCAAGACCCTTCTCAAAGCCAAGGTCAGCCCATACGCCACCGACAAGAACGGCTCGACCGCGCTGATCCGCATCTGCTCCCAGCAGGAAAAAAAGATCCACAAGGGACACTATGAGTGCATCCAGCTGCTCTTGGACGCAACTGCCGAACAATTCTATCACGTCCGCAACCTGCAGCGCCAGAATGCCTTCGACCTCGCCACTCGCAACAAGCAGTGCAAGACTCTTTACTATATGAAGACTTCTTCTTACCCTTGCATGCTGTTGGGAACAAAAGAGGATCGCAAGAAGGACGAGCGTAAGTTCAAGGATCGTGGCGAATGGCACGATTGGGCGCACGATGAGACTTGGGCATCGGGTATGTCGACGCTGATGGTTACGCTGCGCTTCGCCCCCAAGGATGTGCTCGCGAGTCGCGTGAAGGCATTGCTCGGTGCGAGGGCAGACGTCAACTTCAAACATCCGAAGGGCGGCTCGATGGCTCTGCACATGGCCTTGGTTACAGAGGACCTTCCCGAAGTGGTTGAGCTTCTCCTCAAGGAAGGGGCTGATGTGAACGCGAAGCACGCCAAGGACAACTCTTCGATCACCAAGGGCGATGGACGCACGCCGCTGCTGCAGGCGGCGCAGGCGGGGCATGTGGAGGCGGCCAAGGTGCTCATCAAGTATAAGGCCGACCTGTTCTACAAAAGAGATCGCTCGATCCTCACGTACGCTGGTTGCCGCTGTTGACCTCGGATGACCTGTGATAACCTCTGATGACCTCGGATCGGATCACCTTTGATGGCCTTTGATTACCTCTGAGGACCTCTGATGACCTTTGGTTGCCTCCATCATCAGGTACGCGACGCAGTACGGCAACACGCGCGTGGCCGAAGAAATGCTTAAGAAGGCGGAGGAGCTCCATGGCCCGGCGCGCAAAATGGAGCTTCTCAATATGAGGACTAGCCGCAAGGGACAACTCGAAGAGTCGGCCCTGTGCCTAGCGATGCGCTACGGGCACAAGAGCACGTGCGACATGCTGCTGCGTGCCAACATCGACGTGAAGTACGAGCTGGAGCCGGAACAATCATACACCTCGCTCCACCGCGCGTGCGCCAACGGTCACGTCGAAGCCGCGCAGCTGCTGTTGAGCCACAGTCCTAAACATCTCAACCAAAGGGATCGGAATAACGAAACCTCGCTCATGTTGGCTGCGAAAAATGGATACACTCACATGGTGAGGATGCTTCTAACCTACGACGCCATCAACCTCGACGTCGTGAACAAAGAGAACCAGAACGCGCTCTGGATCGCTTCAGCCAAGGGGCACATTGACATCGTCAAGGTACTCCTCGAAAAGCTTCGGCGCAGTGGGAAGGGCTGGAGGCAGAAGATCGGCGTGGCGGCCAGTACACTCCACTTTAAGGGCGAGACTCCGAAGATCGAAAAGACGGTTGCAGGCTCAGGCTCAGGCTCGCTGGAGGAGAAGTATACTGCGCTCATGGCAGCCGCATACTCTGGGCATGATGCGGTTGTACGCGCGCTGTATCATGCGCACCCTCAATCGGTCTCAGCCACGCCGAACGCCCATCCTCAACCGTTCTCCGCCGCCCAAGGCAGCGGCGGCGACGTCAGGATGTCAGACGTCGCTCCAGTGCACAAGGATGCGTTGCTGCTTGCGATTGAGCAAGGGCATCTGCAGGTGGTGCGCGCGCTGGTGGGTTGGAAGGAGGCACGCGGCCAGATCACGGAGGCAGAGCGCATCGCCTCTAATCGCATCGAGGCGTATAAAAAGGCGGGAAACGAGACTGGGATGAAACTGTTCGAAACGATCGGCAAGCTGCTCAAGAGGTCGAATGTCACACGCCAAGGGTCCATTAAGCTCGAGACCATGGTGAAGAAGGCTGCTCCACCGCCCGAGCACACCCCGATGGCCGCGTTGCGTGTGCGCATCGCGAACGAAGACTTGAAGCGGCTCGAGTGGGACCATAAGGGCGCGTACGGCGGCCAGATCGTGCCTCATCGCCCTAATGAGGTCGAGATTGCCGAGCTCAAGACGCCGGTCGGCCCGCTGATCGTCGAGCATGGCGTGGTGGTGCAGTTCGGCCCGTACAACTCTGTTTGGCTCCGGGTGGGCTGCGTGCGCCGCGTGCACTGGAGCGTGCTCTGGAACCACCTCAAGCTGTACATTGAAGTTGCTCTCGAGGAGGAGGTGAAGAAGAAGGTACCGGGCGCCGTGTACTGCGCAATCTCGGTGCGCTCGATGCAGGCTGTCGACTTTGCGTGGCTTGCAGATCACGGCTTCCGATTCCATCACTACCGTCCGCCGGGCCACGGCATGACGCCGATGGCCACGGAGGAGACTGACGCGTCGGGCGACGTCACCGGTGCGGATTTATCGTTGTCGTCCCGTGCAGTGAGCGAGGCGGACCTGTACACGGCGGAGCTCGTCTATTACTGCTGGCCCTCGACGAGCATTCCGGACAAGGTGCCCAGCTTCTCGACGAGCACCCCTGCCTTGCATGCATGTGCTCACCACGGCGTCCTTCCTTCCCCACAGGTGCCCAGCTACTCGACGAGCATTGAGGGAGTCTCCGGCCTCGTCTTCTCACGCGATGAGTCCAAGCTGCTCATGGTGTGGGAGCGCGGCGCGTGGTCCACTCCCGGCGGCGCCGTCAACGAAGGCGAGTCCAAGATCGATGCGCTCTGATTGCGTCTGATCGTTTCTTATTGCGTCTGATGGCGTCTGATCGCATCTGATCGCGTCTGATTGCGTCTGATCGCGTCTGATTGCGTCTGATCGCGTCTGATCGCGTCTGATTGCGTCTGATTGCGCAGGCGAGTCCAAGATCGATGCGCTCGAGCGCGAGCTGTTCGAGGAGGTGGCGTGCAAGGTGGATCGTAGCTGGGATGGTATGCGTTACCTGGGCGGCTGGCAGCAGCAGTGTGCACGCGACCATCGGATCAACGACAACTTCTCCGTGTTTGCGCTGCGCTGCGCGACCGAAGAGATCCAAGTGGATGGGATCGAGATCCAGCATGCGTACTGGGTGCCATGGAGGCCGATCCTGCAGGCGTGGCGGCAGAAGGGGAGGCCGAAGACGAAGAAGGTGGCCATGCCCGAGATTCACCTCGTTGCCGAGAGCGCCTTGGGTGCCACGATTGCCACGCGCGACTTTGGCGCGGACAAGCAACTCGTCTCTATGAACACGCTGCAATGGCTCGACACGTACGAGCTTCAGCTCGGCTTCCAAGTGACGCTCAAGACGGAGATGAAGGGCCCAGCCGGCGCGAAGAAGCAGGTGACCGAGGCGAAGTGGACGGCATGATGTCCACGAGGTGTCCTTCTTGCCTGTAAAGCGGTGCTGCGTGTGCGGGCAGGGGTGCGGATGAGAGACGAGTCATGCTACGGCTACAGATCATTTTACAAGAACGCCCTGGGGAGATCGGCTTCGGGTTTGTCTCGTTGCTGTAATACAGTGTCGTCGCCACTGATTCGTGACTGAGGCTGCAGCCTTAGCGGTGGCCGGTGCCAATACAGTGGCCCAGTCCGCGCAATAGGACGGGAGCATTACTAGTACAAGTACAAATACTTGATACTACGGTTTATCGCTGTGCACGTTCTCGAGATGGTTAATATTTGTATAACTCACAACGGCCACAACACTCCACTCCACCGTCGCGTGCAGTAACATAGCCCGTACCCAGGCCTAAAACCTCGTGCTCGTCTAGAGCTCGTCGTAATAACAAAGCTCCTTTCTTTCCCGACAGGTGCGCGCTAGAGCTCGATCCGAGTGATGGTTTGCGTGGCGTGACGCAGCACGCGCACAACCGCATCATGGCCATAATATTCGGCCGCCTCGAGCGGTGTACAAGATAACATCGCTGCCCCTGCTTGGGTTAATTTGGCCTTCACGCCAATCCTCTGCTTAAGCTTCCCACTGCGCCGAAGCTTTTCGATGAGTACCTTGACGATGTCAATGTGCCCCTTGGCTGAAGCGAGCCATAGCGCATCCTGCTCACGGTTGTTCACCACGTCGAGGTTGACGTCGGGTTCCATGAGGAGAGTCCTCACCTGAGGATGAAGGCCATCAGAGGTCATCAGTGGTCATCAGTGGTCATCAGTGGTCATCAGAGGTCATCAGTGGTCATCAGAGGTCATCAGAGGTCAACAGTGGTCACCAGACGTCATCAGAGGTAATCAGTGGTCATCAGAGGTAATCAAGAGGTCGTCAGAGGTCATCAGAAGAAGTTCACCATGTGAGTGTAACCATTTTTGGCAGCCCACATCAGCGAGGTCATCGCTCCGTCATTGCCTTTTGATGGCGCTCCGTCATTGCCTTTTGATGGAGTTTTTTGGTTTAGATACTTTCCAAGCCCACGATCGGAAAAGTGTCTCAACAGCAGCTGCGCAACTTCAACGTGCCCGTTGGCGCACGCGCGGTGGAGTGAGGTATAGAATCCCTCCGGATTTAGCTCGTAGTCCACGTCGAAGCCGTTATTCAGAAGCAGCTGCGCAACTTCCACGTGCCCGTAGCGCGAAGCAAAGGTCAGGGCCGAATCCGGATCTCCCCCATCGCGGTTACTCGCCTTCATATTGAGCAGCTCCTTTCTCAATATGTCCCTTTCCAGTCGCTCTCTGGAAAACCTTTCCGACCCTTTCCAGTCAGTCCCTTTCCAGTCGCCCGCCGCCTCGAGCAGCACCTCAGCCACGTCTTTGTTGCCGTACTGCGCCGCGTACCTGATGATGGAGACAGCCAGAGGTCATCAGAGGTCATCAGAGGTCATCGAAGGCCATCCGAGGTCAACCGAGGTCATCATAGGTCATCAGTGGCAATCAGCGTACATGAGGGTCGAGCGTGTATCCCTTTCGAAGAATGGGTCGGCCTTATACTTGATGAGTTTCTTGGCCGCCTTCACATGCCCCGCCTGAGCCGCCTGCAGCAGCGGCGTGCGCAGTTTGCCCTCGGCCTCCTCCTTTGCGTCCACATCAGCCCCTGCCTCGAGGAGAAGCTCAACCACTTCGGGAAGGTCCTCTGAAACCAAGGCCATGTGCAGAGCCGTCGAGCCGCCCTTGGGATGTGGGAAGTTGACCAATGGCTTCAGCCGTGTGAGGCGCTCATCATCGCTCTCATCTGCCCTTGCAGCGAGCAATTTCCTCACGCAATTCTCGACAGTCTCCTTGGGGGCGAAGCGCAACGTCACCATCAGCGTCGACATACCCGATGCCCAAGTCTCATCGTGCGCCCAATAGTCACGCTTCTTGAACTTACGCTCGTCCTTCTCGCGATCCTCTTTTGTACCCAACAGCATGCAAGGGTAAGAAGACGGGGACATGAGGCGCAAAGTCTCGCACTGCTTGTTGTGAGTGGCGAGGTCGTAGGCATTCTGGCGCTGCAGGTTGCGGACGTGAAAGAATTGCTTACAAGTCGCGTTCAAGAGCAGTTCGATGCACTCATAGTGTTCCTTTCGGATATTTTTCTTCGGCTGGGAGCAGATGCGGATCAGCGCGGTCGAGCCGTTCTTGTCGGTGGCGTTCGGCTGGGAGCAGATGCGGATCAGCGCGGTCGAGCCGTTCTTGTCGGTGGCGTATGGGCTGACCTTGGCTTCGAGAAGGGCGTCGACCACGCGCGGCTCGCCCTCTTGGGCCGCCACGCACAGCACGAGAGGAAGACCACTCTGGCACAGAGCGATCACGTCCTCCTCGTGCATTTCCTTCACTTTCTTCTCGACCTCGCCGTCTCCCAGACGGCCCTCGACCTCGTACATGACTCCGGAGTACTTTTCCCCGTCAAAGTAATAATCGTCTGCCGCCTTGGCCGGCTTGGCCTTTTCCGCCGCCTTCGTGGCCTCCTTCGAGGCTTTATCCGCCGCCTTCGTGGCCGCCTCCGAGGCCTTTCGAGCTGCGATGAGCTCGTTGGGTGGCGCCACCTGCTCCGCCGCCACCAACTGCTCCGCTTTCGCTTTCGCTTTCGCCTCCTTCAGATTGGCCTCCGCTGCCTCCTTCCGTCTCTTCTCGATAAACTCATGGCATTCTCTGCTCCACTTATCAGCGGCAGTTTCATCGTCGAAGGACTCTCGGTCGGGCTTTTCTTTCTTGCAATGAATGCTCGCATTCATCCACGTATCTCGCAAAAACACGCGCACGAGCGCGCCCTTGGAGAAGGGGGTTTCTTGCTTCGACGATGATGAAAGGAGCTCCTTAAAGTCCTTCAGGGAGAGCTCCTCGGTCCTCTCACTGGCTAGCTCGACAAGCGTCGCGGGCCACGGCTTCACGCACCCGCCGTCGAGGATCTCCTTGGCGATGCGCTTGAGCGACGCAGGGGTATCTTCACTCGGGAGCTTCTGCTGGCGGCGGAGCAGCACCTGGCGGCGGAGCAGCAGCTGAATCGCCGTCTGGTGCTGCCCCGCACGGGCAGCCAGCTCAGCCGTCGCGAGAATGTTGTTTGCATCCATGGTAGGAATCTCTCCGCTCTCGTGGGATTGCTTCAAGAGGCTCTCGAAGACAGCGGTCTGCGTCTCGATAGCCGTGTTCGTCACGTCGAGGTATTTCTCCGTAGAGTTGTAGTACTCGGGATCTCGCCCCTCGGCAGTGACCTTGAGGTTCGTCAGCGGCTGGAGCGCCGGGCCAGGCACCCCCGC
>JWZX01001768.1:0-13111 GCA_001275005.1 Chrysochromulina tobinii | reverse complement strand
AGACGAAGAGAGCGATCTGCGTGGCGCTGCCCACGGCGATGCCGAGCGAGAGCTCCATCTTATTCTTGGCCGCGAAGATGATCGCCGCCGCATGCTCGGCCGCGTTGCCCACGATCGGGATGATGATCGTGCCAAGGAAGAGGTCGGGAACTCCAAGGCCATGGGCGGCACCGCGGATGGCATCGACCATCCACTCAGAGAGGAAGCTGATGCCGACGGTAATCATGGCGAGCCAGAAGATGGCGCCCGTCACGCCGAGCACGCGCTCCTCGTCGTCCTCCTCGTCTTCGTTGCCCTCCTCGAAGATATGCTGGTGCGTGCACAGTTCTGTGAGACGCGCGCGGGGCAAGCATCGTGATGAGGACGAGGCGTGATTATAATGGTTCCCGAAGGGGGAAGACCAATAGGGAGGACCAATAGGGAGGGCCGATTGGGAGATTGGGAGATTGGGAGATTGGGAGATTGGGAGATTGGGAGGGCCGATTGGGAAATTGGAGGGCCAAGGCAGCCGAGCATGGGGCACCAAGCAGCCGAGCATGGTGCACCAAGCCGCCGAGCACGGGGCACCAAGCACCCGAGCGGCGCAGGAGCGCAGGGGCGGCAGCAGCAGCGCGGCGGTGCCAGCGAGGCCTGTGAGCATTCAGAGCCCGCCGAGCATTCACAGCCTGTGAGCATTCGATGGGCGCTCTCGTCGTGGGCGCTTACGGAAGACGAGGTAGAGGTAGTAAGTCACGATCATCATGAGTGACATGGAGCGGCTCACATCAAGTGAGCTGTGCTCCGGGTACTCGACGTCGTGCGTAATCTCGAGAACCGTCGGCATCGCAATGCACAGCACAGCCAGCAGCAGCAGGCCGAAGCTCAACGTCTGCGCCTTATGAGAGTACTTCTGCTCGGGGTACTTGAGGCCGCCGACGAGGAAGGCGCAGCCGAGCACGAGCAGCAGATTCGAGAGGATCGAGCCGAGCAGACTGACCTGTACGATGCGCAGCATGCCACCGAACAGCGCGACGAGCGACACGATCAGCTCCGTCACGTTGCCAAAGGTCGCGTTCAGAAGGCCGCCGATCGTCTCCGACGTGTGCATTGCGAGCTGCTCCGTCACGTAGCTGACGCGCTCGGCCATGGGCGCGATCGCCAGCACCGAGAGAATGAAGACCGTCACGTCGTCCCCGCCGTAGTGGTGGCCATAGTATGCGAACGGCGTGCAGAGCAGGAGCCAATTCATGGGGCTCTTCCATGGGTTGAAAAGCTCGTCGAGGGAGTGGTTGAGGTACGGACCGAAGCCGTCGGCAAACGGATCGTTGGGCTCCTTCTTCTCCTTGGGCTCGTCGTCGTCATCATCATCGCCCTTCTCCTTGTCGTCCATAGCAGCCGCGCTGTACACAGTAGCGGTCGTCGGAGCGGGCAGTGGGGCAGGCTCCGGCATCGGCCTTGACGGAGAGGCGGACACCTTGCTCAAACGCATCATGCGCTCCTCGGCCTCCCTGACGGCCTTCTCAGCAGCATTCGCCTCGCGTTCTGCCGCCTCCAAGCTGCTCAGACGCGCCTCGAGGCCGCTCATTTTGACCCCGACGGTGCGCGCGCGGGTCGATTGAAGTGCACCTTTGTGCACCTCCCACAAATGTCGTGCTGCAGGGGAGCGACCGGCGCTCAAAACGACGGCATGATTGCTTCGGCAATCCGGATCAAAAACACCGGGGGGAGCCGGGACACACATGGGACATACGGGGCACACGGGGCACACGGGCACATAGAAAAGGTTGCACGAACTATCAACTTTCACAGACGGATCGATCTTGGACCTTTGCCCACGCTCCTTGCGGGTCAACATCGCAACACTGGAAATGCCTTCGACCGACTTGTTTCACGTGCTTCATCATGCGGCGTTAGGCACGCCATTTTGCTCGACACCCTTTCACACGCCGAACGGGGCAGTGTGCGAACAGTACACGTGCAGGCATCAGTTCGACTCTAGTAATAACAGTGCAGAGCAGCCTCTGGTCTTGCTGGACTGCATCACGACACCACCGACGACATGGAGATATGACTTCGTGCACACCTTCGTCGTAGCTGAGGACGACATTCCGCCTAACATCGGCAGATTTGGAGTGGACTGGGAGCAATATCTTCAAGATGGTGGTAGAACGGCGGGTCAGGGCTGGTGGGTGCACAAGCCTCCGGGGCGGATCGCGCTTGTGGGCAGTGGCACATGCGGCCCGTTTTGTAACATCGCGAAGAGTGTGGCGCTGTACTTGGCAGAGCACTTCGGCCCTGCGCTAGACCAACTGGCCGTCGTGGACGTGGGCGCCGGCGTCGGCTCGTTTGCCGCGTGCCTGAGCTCGATGCACGGGGTCGGTACAATAGTGTCCGTGTCCCCGTGGGAACCGGGGCAGAACGAGCACGGCGGGCAGGAGGCCGGTCAGACGTTCTTGGCTACGCAGCGCGGCGTGCCGCTACTCATCGACTACGCTTCCAGTGACCGACAGCTGCCGCTGCAAGCTGGGAGTGTTCACGCGGTCTTTTCTTGCTACGGCGCAGGTGGGACGATTAAAAGCCACAACTGGTTTTGGTATGAGGTGAGCCGTCTCCTCAAGCCAGGCGGGTTTCTGATCCTCGAGGGCCACCTCAAGTCCCATACCGGCAATCCCATTCCAAAGAACATCACACAGTTTTGCATGGCGCCGGCGCCGGCGCCGAAGACCTTCGAGAATCGCTGGTTCACTGGCGGCAAGTGGATGAGGTACCAAGGGCAGCTCAAAGCATATCGCCGCCTATCTGTGCAAGAGTGCGACCTCGACGCCACCCGTGTGTGCCAACAGGGACTGGCTCATCCTGGCAAGGTGGAAGAGTGCATAGCTCCCGCTCGTCCCAAGCGACTCAGCCACACCGCAGCAGCTCGTGCGGCCTGGCACCAACTCTTAGAGGCCATGAAGCCATGGATGCATCTCCCACCTTCCGAGATCCAGAGACTCAAAGAGGATGACGAAACATGGACGCTTCAACCGCCCGCAAAAACATCGCGAGAGCATCTCTTGCGCGTGGCGCTCGATGTCATCCCCGTCCCGCCAGCGAACGTCTCACGTGCTGTCACTGTTCTCGCCATCAACGCCACGGACAGGGCATTCGTGCAGGCCCTGCGGGAACGGGCACCGGCGTATTGGGGAATTGAGCCAGCCAGCATCCGCCCGATGTGGACGACACCTCACATGCATGCAGCGAACTCTCTTGATGGCGCGCTCGTGCACTCTCCGTGCTTGCAGTCGTTCCCTTTCCACCCACACGCGTTCGACATTGTGCTCGTCCCGAACGCGCTTGCACAAGCCGAGGACTGTGAGCGTGAATGGACGACTCAGAGTGCTCGCATGTCATCTACGCGTCCCAAGCACGAGCCCCGCGTCAGTGGCTGGTGGCATCTGATGCTCGAACTACTCCGTGTGCTCCGTCCTGGGCCACTCGGGCTCCTGGTGCTCACCGGCGATGCCTCCTTTGAGCTGCATTTGCAGGAAGGGCTGCGAAGGCTGCATCGAGTCGCAACGGAGCGTACGCCATCCCCGTCGGGCACAGGGCGGCCCCATGCTGAGGCGGCTGTGGATAGCTCAGCTGGAGTCCTTGGTGCGCTCAATGTGAGCGTTCTCGGATGCGTCACGCAAGGGCAATTCTGTGCGTGCGTGCTCCGTAGCATGGGGGTGCGCACACGATCCGTCGATCCCCCGCAACGTGAACGACACTCATACCCGTGCATACTCCCATCTCGACGAGGCTCTTGACCCGGAAGTGCCGGTTCAAGAGCGGGAGCATGTGCGCGCCGCGCGAGCAGTACTCGCACGCTGGGTGAGCGTTAGACGCCATGAGCGGCATCGCATGCTCGATCATCGTCAGCGGCACTGGCCTCAGTGCCTTAACGCCAGAGGCACAGATCGATATCAGAAGCACCGGGAAGGCTGCTCGTGTCGCCACTGCCATCGCGGGTTGCGCCGTCCTTCGTCGCTTTGGTGATTACAGTTGTCAGTTCGCAAGATCTGGACACGCGAGATTTTGCCCGATATGGGATTCAGCCCTCTGGTCGAGATCCTCGTATTTCATCATATTGCAGCGTGATCAGGCATATAATCGAAAACAACTTTGTTCTTGGGAGCTCGGCGATTCGTTCTGTGAATTCAGAATTCACACCGCTGGCGCACCACTTTGCACTTACGACGTTACGAGCACCTTATTTCCGTTGTAACAGTGTGCAAACGTAGCACGACGACATGCTCGACGATCAAAATTGTCGACTACACAACATTACACCAACCGTTGCATCACCCAAAGCTGGACGGGCGTGCGACAGTACGGGCAAATCTTCATGTTCGCCGTGCAGCGCTCGCACGCGAGCTGATGACCGCACGGTACCGCAAGGTGCGACTTGGGCCCCACCATGCACACGATGCACGTGGTCTGGCCACCGATGGTCGATTCGGGCGCCTCGTCGTGCACACGGCCGGTGATGTTGCCCACGTCGGCGAGCGTCAGATGCCTCTCCGCTGGCATCAAACCTGCAGCCAGTGCTGGGGCTGTTGGGGGCGCAGGGGCAGGGGGCGGCAGATGCACGGTAGTCGGGCCGCGCCCACCGCGCCCTCCACGCCCCCCTCGCCCCCCTCGCCCGCCGCGGCCAGCGCTCGCTGCCACGGCCAGAGCCGTCGCGCGCTCCACCTCCACCCTCTCAGCCTCCGCCCTCTCCGCCTGCGCCCTCTCCACCTCCGCCCTCTCCGCCTCCGCCCTCTCCGCCTCCGCCCTCTCCGCCTCTGCCCTCTCCGCCTCTGCCCTCTCCGCCTCCGCCTCCGCCTCAGCCGCCGTCGCTGCGGCCACCTCCGCTGCGGCTGCCACTGCTGCTGCGGTCGCCTCCACGTCCTCCTCAGCCTCAACGACCTCCGATGCTGGTGCTGGTGCCGCCATCGCCACTTCCTCTGCCGCAGGCTCTTCGATCTTCTCTTCTGCCCCCAACTCCGCTTCCGTCGGCTCTGACTGCGGCGCCGACAAGCTGGTGCCCGCCTCGCCTGCGGCTGTGGTCGCCGCTTTACCCTTCTTCGCCTTCTTCTTCGCCTTCTTGGACGCCTTTGCGGCCTCCGCTTCGACTCTCGCTTCCTCTTCAGCGATCAGGCGTGCCATCATCGCGTCGGCACGTGCCTGCTCGTCCTCGCGTGAGAGGCCGCCTCGAGCGCCGCCAGCCACGACGGACGTGACACCTGCACTGGACGCTGCTGCCGCGCATGATGAGGCGATGTGCTGGGTCGCGGTAATGAATCCAAGTTGGCAGAGCGCTGCGGCATCGCCCTGGTCCGCAGCGAGCTTGAACAGCTCTGCCGCCCGCTTATCACCTTGGGCCACACCGCGTCCCTCACGGTGCATGACTCCAAGTGCGCACTGCGCTGCGGCATTTCCCTGGTCCGCAGCGAGCTTGTACAGCGCCACAGCCCGCTTATCATCTTGGGCCACACCGAGTCCCTCACGGTGCATGCGTGCAAGTGAGCACTGCGCTGAGGCATCGCCCTGGTCCGCAGCGAGCTTGAACAGCGCCGCGGCCCGCTTATCATCTTGGGCCACACCGCATCCGTCACGGTGCATGCCTCCAAGCGCGCACTGCGCCGCGGCATCGCCCTGGCCCGCAGCGAGCTTGAACAGCGCCGCGGCCCGCTTATCATCTTGGGCCACACCGCGTCCCTCACGGTGCATGGCTCCAAGTGCGCACTGCGCTGCGGCATCGCCCTGGTCCGCAGCGAGCTTGAACAGCGCCACAGCCCGCTTATCATCTTGGGCCACACCGCGTCCGTCACGGTGCATGGCTCCAAGATTGTACCTCGCCGTGGCATCGCCCTGGTCCGCAGCGAGCTTGTACAGCGCCGCTGCCCGCTTATCGTCTCGGGCCACACCGCGTCCCTCACCGTGCATGTCTCCAAGTGCGCACTGCGCTGAGGCATAGCCCTGGTCCGCAGCGAGCTGGAACAGCGCCGCAGCCCGATTATAATCTTGGGCCACACCGTGTCCGTCATGGAGTATGACTCCAAGATCGTTCCGCGCCGCGGCATGGCCCTGGTCTGCAGCGAGCTTGAATAGCTCTGCCGCCTGCTTATCATCTTGGGCCACACCGCGTCCCTCACGGTGCATGCGTGCAAGTGAGTACTGCGCCGCGGCATTTCCCTGGTCCGCAGCAAGCTTGTACAGCACGGCAGCCCGCTTATCATCTTGGGCCACACCGCGTCCCTCACGGTGCATGAGTCCAAGTGAGTGCTGCGCCAAGGCATCGCCCTGGTCCGCAGCGAGCTTGAACAGGGCAGCAGCCCGCTTATCATCTTGGGCCACACCGCGTCCGTCACGGTGCATGCGTGCAAGTTCGTACTGCGCTGCGGCATAGCCCTGGTCCGCAGCGAGCTTGAACAGCGCCACAGCCCGCTTATCATCTTGGGCCACACCGCGGCCGTCACGGTGCATGCCTCCAAGTGAGCACCGCGCTGGGGCATAGCCCTGGTCCGCAGCGAGCTTGTACAGCTCCGCAGCCTGCTTATCATCTTGGGCCACACGGCGTCCGTCATGGTGCATGACTCCAAGATCGTACTGCGCCAAGCCATTGCCCTGGTCCGCAGCGAGCTTGTACAGCGCCGCAGCCTGCTTATCATCTTGGGCCACACCGCGTCCGTCATGGTGCATGCGTGCCAGTGAGTACTGCGCCACGGCATCGCCCTGGTCCGCAGCGAGCTTGAATAGCGCCGCGGCCCACTTCTCATCTTGGGCCACACCGCGTCCGTTAAGATGCATGATTCCAAGTGCGCAAAACGCTGCGATATCGCCCTGGTCCGCAGCGAGCTGGAACAGCGCAACGGCCCGCTTATCATCTCGGGCCACACCGCGTCCGTCACGGTGCATGGCTCCAAGTGCGCACTGCGCTGAGGCATCGCCCTGGTCTGCAGCGAGCTTGTACAGCGCCACAGCCCGCTTATCATCTTGGGCCACACCGCGTCCCTCACGGTGCATGGCTCCAAGATTGTACCGCGCCGTGGCATCGCCCTGGTCCGCAGCGAGCTTGTACAGCGCCGCGGCCCGCTTATCATCTTGGGCCACACCGCGTCCGTCACGGTGCATGCGTGCAAGTGAGCACTGCGCCGCGGCATCGCCCTGGTCCGCAGCGAGCTTGAACAGCTCTGCGGCCCGCTTATCATCTTGGGCCACACCTCGTCCATCAAGGTGCATGACTCCAAGTGCGCTCTGAGCCGGAGCATAGCCTTGGTCCGCAGCGAGCTGAAACAACTCTGCCGCCCGCTGATCATCTTGGGCCACACCGCATCCGTCACGGTGCATGCGTGCAAGTGAGTACTGCGCCATGGCATCGCCCTGGTCCGCAGCGAGCTTGAACAGCTCCGCAGCCCGCTTATCATCTTGGGCCACACCGCATCCGTTACGGTGCATGTCTCCAAGTGCGCCCTGCGCCGCGGCATAGCCCTGGTCCGCAGCGAGCTTCAACAGCGCCGCAGCCTGCTTATCATCTTTGGCCACACCGTGTCCGTCATGGTGCATGCCTCCAAGTGAGTACTGCGCCATGGCATAGCCCTGGTCCGCAGCGAGCTTGTACAGCGCCGCAGCCCGCTTATCATCTTGGGCCACACCGCGTCCGTCATGGTGCATGCGTGCAAGTGAGTACTGCGCCGGAGCGTAGCTCTGGTCCGCAGCGAGCTTGAACAGCGCCGCACCCCGCTCAGCATCTTGGGCCACACCGCGTCCGTCATGGTACATGCCTCCAAGTGAGTACTGCCCCAGCGCATCGCCCTGGTCCGCAGCGAGCTGGAACAGGGCCGCAGCCCGCTTATCATCTTGGGCCACACCGCGTCCGCCGTGGTGCATGACTCCAAGTGCGCCCTGCGCCGCGGCATAGCCCTGGTCCGCAGCGAGCTTCAACAGCGCCGCAGCCTGCTTATCATCTTGGGCCACACCGCGTCCGTCATGGTGCATGCGTGCAAGTGAGTACTGCGCCATGGCATAGCCCTGGTCCGCAGCGAGCTTGAACAGCACCGCAGCCCGCTTAGAGTCTTGGGCCACACCGCGTCCGTCATGGTGCATGACTCCAAGTGCGCACTGCGCCGCGGCATAGCCCTGGTCCGCAGCGAGCTTGAATAGCGCCGCAGCCCGCTTATCATCTTGGGCCACACCGTGTCCGTCATGGTGCATGCGTGCAAGTGAGTACTGCGCCATGGCATCGCCCTGGTCCGCAGCGAGCTTGAACAGGGCAGCAGCCCGCTTATCATCTTGGGCCACACCGCGTCCGTCATGGTACATGAACCCAAGTGAGCACTGCGCTGCAAAATTGCCCTGGTCCGCAGCGAGCTTGAACAGCGCCGCTGCCCGCTTATCATCTTGGGCCACACCGCGCCCGTCATGGTGCATGAGTCCAAGTGAGTGCTGCGCCAAGGCATCGCCCTGGTCCGCAGCGAGGTACAGCCTCTCCAGCCCGCTCTCTGCCACGGCCATAGCCTTCGCGCGCTCCACCTCCACCCTCTCCGCCTTCGCCCTCTCCGCGTCCGCCCTCTCCGCCACAGCCGACGCAGCCGCCTCAGCCGCCGTAGCCGCGGCCGCCTCCGCTGTGGCCGCCTCTGCTGCTGCGGTCGCCTCCACGTCCTCCTCAGCCTCAACGACCTCCGATGCTGGTGCTGGTGCCGCCATCGCCACTTGCTCTGCCGCAGGCTCTTCGATCTTCTCTTCTGCCCCCAACTCCGCTTCCGTCGGCTCTGACTGCGCCGCCGACAAGCTGGTGCCCGCCTCTCCTGCGGATGGGGTCGCCGCTTTAACCAACTTTGTTGCCTTCTTCTTCGCCTTCTTGGACGCCTTTGCGGCCTCCGCTTCGGCTCTCGCTTCCTCTTCAGCGATCAGGCGTGCCATCATCGGGTCGGCGCGCGCCTGCTCGTCCTCGTGTGAGAGGCTGCCTCGAGCGCCGCCAGCCACGACGGACGTGACACCTGCACTGGAAGCTGCTGCCGCGCTTGATGAGGCGATGTGCTGAGTCGCAGCCATGTATCCAAGTTGGCGCTGCGCCCAGGCATCGCCCTGGTCCGCAGCGAGCTTGAACAGCGCTGCGGCCCGTTTCTCATCTTGGGCCACACCGCATCCGTCACGGTGCATGATTCCAAGTGCGCACTGCGCCGCGGCATCGCCCTTGTCCGCAGCGAGCTTGAACAGCTCCGCGGCCCGCTTAAAATCCTGGGCCACACCGCGTCCGACAAGGTGCATGGCTCCAAGTGCGCACTGCGCCGCGGCATCGCCCTGGTCCGCAGCGAGCTGGAACAGCTCTGCCGCCCGCTTCTCATCTTGGCTCACACCGCGTCCGTCACGGTGCATACCTCCAAGTGCGCACTGCGCTGCGGCATCACCCTGGTCTGCAGCGAGCTTGTACAGCTCTGCCGCCCGCTTGTCATCTTGGGCCACACCGCGCCCGACAAGATGCATGACTCCAAGATAGCCCTGCGCTGTGGCATAGCCCTGGTCCGCAGCGAGCTTGTACAGCACAGCAGCCCGCTTGTCATCTTGGGCCACACCGCGTCCCTCACGGTGCATGCTTGCAAGTGAGCACTGCGCTGCGGCACAGCCCTGGTCCGCAGCGGGCTTGAACAGCGCAGCGGCCCGCTTATCATCTTGGGCCACACCGCATCCGTCACGGTGCAGGACTCCAAGTGCGCACTGCGCCGAGGCATAGCCCTGGTCAGCAGCGAGCTTGAACAGCGCCGCAGCCCGCTTATCATCTTGGCTCACACCGCGTCCGACAAGATGCATGACTCCAAGTTCGTACTGCGCCAAGGCATAGCCCTGGTCCGCAGCGAGCTTGAACAGCGCCGCAGCCCGCTTATCATCTTGGGCAACACCGCGTCCCTCACGGTGCATGGCTCCAAGTGCGCCCTGCGCCGGAGAATAGCCCTGGTCCGCAGCGAGCTTGAACAGCGCCGCAGCCCGCTTATCATCTTGGGCCACACCGCGTCCCTCACGGTGCATGGCTCCAAGCTCGCACTGCGCCGCGGCATAGCCCTGGTCCGCAGCGAGCTTGAACAGCGCCGCGGCCCGCTTAGCATCTTGGGCCACACCGCGTCCGTCATGGTGCATGAATCCAAGTGAGTACTGCCCCGCGGCATTGCCCTGGTCCGCAGCGAGCTTGAACAGCGCCGCTGCCCGCTTATCATCTTGGGCCACACCGCGTCCCTCACGGTGCATGACTCCAAGTGAACACTGCGCTGCGGCATCACCCTGGTCCGCAGCGAGCTTGAACAGCGCCGCAGCCCGCTTATCATCTCGGGCCACTCCGCGCCCGTCATAGTGCATGCGTGCAAGTGCGTACTGCGCTGCGGCATTTCCCAGGTCCGCAGCGAGCTTGTACAGCACGGCAGCCCGCTGATCATCTTGGGCCACACCGCGTCCGTCACGGTGCATGCCTCCAAGTTCGTACTGCGCCAAGGCAATGCCTTGGTCCGCAGCGAGCTTCAACCACTCTGCCGCCCGCTTATCATCTTGGGCCACACCGCGTCCGACAAGATGCATGACTCCAAGTTCGTACTGCGCCGGAGCAATGCCTTGGTCCGCAGCGAGCTTGAACAGCGCTGCGGCCCGTTTCTCATCTTGGGCCACACCGCATCCGTCATGGTACATGGCTCCAAGATTTAACCGCGCCGCGGCATCGCCCTGGTCCGCAGCGAGCTGGAACAGCTCCGCGGCCCGCTTAAAATCTTGGGCCACACCGCGTCCGTCACGGTGCAGGACTCCAAGTGAGTACTGCGCCAAGGCATAGCCCTGGTCCGCAGCGAGCTTGAATAGCGCCGCGGCCCGCTTATCATCTTGGGCCATACCGAGTCCCTCACGGCGCATGGCTCCAAGATTGTACCGCGCCGCGGCATCGCCCTGGTCCGCAGCGAGCTGGAACAGCTCTGCTGCCCGCTTATCATCTTGGGCCACACCGCGTCCCTCACGGTGCATGACTCCAAGTGAGCACTGCGCCGCGGCATCGCCCTGGTCCGCAGCGAGCTTGTACAGCTCTGCGGCCCGCTTGTCATCTTGGGCCACACCGCGTCCCTCACGGTGCATGCCTCCAAGTTCATACTGCGCCAAGGCAATGCCTTGGTCCGCAGCGAGCTTGAACAGCTCTGCCGCCCGCTTATCATCTTGGGCCACACCGCGCCCGACAAGATGCATGACTCCAAGTGAGTGCTGCGCCATGGCATCGCCCTGGCCCGCAGCGAGGTTTAGCCTCTCCAGCCCGCTCGTCATCTAGAACCTCACTCCCGAGAGGTGAGCGGATTCTGAGTGCGAGTGGATGATTCTGCTAGCGGGAAGATGGTGTGAACGAGTGGGAGGCAGTCTAAGGTTCCCGGGGAAAAGACTACACAATGCTCTCTCCAAAAATAGATAGGGGATAACGTCGAATTCATTAGAAAACCCTGACGAAATACAAAGCCTTTCATAGAGAGTCCGCCACTTCATGCGATGATGACGCCCATGCGTTGAACGCTGGAGAAGACGAACATCGGGCTCGGACGAAAATGCCGCTCACGTACCTTCGCAACCGCGCGCGCACCGCCGGGGTGCATGCACTCGAGCGACTCTTGAGCGAGCCATTGCCAAAGCGACGCCCAATCGAGTACTGGTCGGGACCGTCGCAGATCGGCAAGGCCGAGCAGCACCCCGCGTGCCCCGGGCTCTGGGTGCTCCGACAGGCTCTGAGCCCGCGCGAGGTGTCCGAGGTGCGCGCTTTTGCAGAGTTGGCCATGAGGCCGCCGTCTGTGGAGAGCACAGATGGCGTGCACGCGACGCTCGCTGCCGCCGAGCGCGAGTGCGATCTCATGCTCTCCAAGCTCCGCGAGCTGCCTCCCGGGAGCGACCTCTACGTCGAGGCAGCCGAGGCGACCGACGCCGCGCTGCAGCGGCGCGATGAGTTGCGTGCCAAGGCCCGCACGACTCCGATACCAGCGCCGCCGTTACGCACACGCACGCGATGGGACTGGTTCGTCTACGAGCCCGGGCGTTGCATGGCTCCGATGCTGCCGCACGCCGGCGACTCGCGTGCGCTGTCCTCGCGTGCGCTGCAGCGGCAGCACTTTAGCGGCTTCGAGGTCTTCGACAAGGCGCCCGTGGACGAGTGGCTCTGCCTCGCTAGCCTGACCGAGTCCATGCAGCCCGGGGCCGATGCCGCCGACGCCCGCCTCGGCGCCGCGACGCTCCGCCGCCTCCAGACTGACCTGCCGAACTCGTGGATGCATGGCGCCATCAGCGCCGACGCGTCGTGCATGTTCTTCCAGTGGCAGCACCTGGAGCGCGGCACCGCCGTGGCCGCGCACATTGACGCGGACGTGCCGCCCGCCGACACCGTCGCCACCCTCTCGCTGGGTACGGGCGCACACGACACCGTGCGCGTGGGGCGCGTCGTCTTCCCGTTGAGAGCGGGCGATGTGTACGCGATCTGTGGGGAGGCGCGCTGGCACGTGGACCACGAGGTGTACTGCAGCACAAGCGATCGGCTCTCGCTCACCATCCGATTTGCGAAGCTCGCGGACCCTCCGACTCTCGTTACAGGATCTTGCGCACAGCTGCTGGAGGCAACGACACCTACAGGCTAGTCGCTAGCCGCCCTAGAGAACGGTCGAGCGAGAAGGCGTGGATTCTCGTCTGTCTTTGGTAGCACGAATCTTAAGCCGCTATTGCCCGCTACGGACCGGACACCGCGTCCGGGCCGCCGGTGAGAATGACCGATAGTATGACCGACCAATCGCCACATCCCATGAGCCATGTGAGGGGATTAGACTTTAGAGTAGAGCGGCGACACGCGGTCCGTGTGGACTCAGTGATCGCTCTTCACTCTCTCTGCTCTCTCTCTCTCTCTCATCACGTCCTTATTGGGGCATCGCCTCCGTCTTCTTCGGCTGCTTCTTCTTCTTCTCGCCGCCGCCGCCCGCGAGCTCGTGATCTCGCGGCAGCTGGCTCTTGAGGGCGATGAGCTCCGCGAGCTCCGGCTGCAGCGCGCCCTCCTCCACCTCCCCCGCCTTGATCGCGGCCTTGACGGTGCGCACCTTGTCGCCTTGCGCGCGCACCTGCGCCTCGAGCGCCGCGA
>JWZX01001766.1:0-13155 GCA_001275005.1 Chrysochromulina tobinii | reverse complement strand
TCCTCCTCCTCCTCCTCCTCCTCCTCCTCCTTCGCCTCCTTTGACGCGGTCTCGGCCGTCGGGATGTCTGCCGAGAGGGTGAGGGGGACTTCAGCCACACCAGCCGTTGCCGGCGGTGCCGGCGCATCTGCGTCCGCGCTGGCTGGCGCCTTGACGGCCTCGGGCGTGCTAACGACGATTTCGGCGATGGCGGCGGCGGGGGCGGCGGAAGGGGCCCCGATCGGGACCGCGTCCACACCCGCCGTCTCCGTTGGCGCAGGTGCTGGCGTGTATGCCTTTGCTGCCGATTTGGGCTTGGGCTCCGCCTCTGACTTCGTGGGGGGCGGCTGCTTCGGCTTCAGAACAGCAACGACACCAGCAGCCAGAGCAGCAACAATAGAAATGGCCACCAAGTAGAGTGCCGTCTGCAGCACGCGCAAGTACCAGGCGAGGACGACCTTGAACACGCTGATCGGGTCCGAGATCGCAGCCTTCATGATGGACCATACGCGGTTGCGATCTGCTTTGAGGAGATCGAACTCCGCCGCAAGGCTGTGCTTGACGTTCTCATATGTCTTGGACAAGATTCCCAGCGCGTTCTCCACGACCATCGGAGCTTGACGATCAACAAATCGTCCCGAATGACGAACGACACGGCATCGCTAACAAGATTATAAGATTCCGCTCTTGATTGCGCATCTAATCCGTTTTCGAGAACGTCTGCAGCCCCCCCAAAGCAAGCAAAGCAACATGAAGCAAGCAAGCAACCAGTTCGTTCTTTCGACTAATTAGCGAATTAGCTTGCTTGCCCCCCGAGCCATCGCAGCCCACACGACGTCCATCTAGAACCTGATCCTATGAAGAGTACTCAAAATAAACTCAAGTGTTATCTTAAATGGCCTGAATAGAGAATAGCCTGCATGCATTGACTTGACTATAGGGCACTTGACTCCGGCTCGACTTTCTTCCGTACACGCACTCTCTGTATGCCCGTGGGTATCCCCCTCAGACGCCTTACTTACTTACTTACTTACAATGGCTTACTTACTTACTTACTTACGACTTCCTTCTTGCTGCTGGTCATCTTATCTCTTATGCGTCTGGCGGCGGGGATGACTCTGACTTCCTCCCTTTCCATACCCAGCCCAGCCGGCCAACCGCCGTCGAAAGCATGGTGGTGGTCTTCGCGTCGCCCATTGAGCTGCGCACGCGCCGCTGCGCATGGATGAACTCGTTGAAGTCGATCGAGCCCGAGCGGTCGAGGTCTGCAACCCGAAAGAGGGCGCGCAGCTGCAGCGAGTTGTACCGCTTCCCCGTCGTCTCGGAAAGCTTGCCCATGAGCGCGACGAACTCGTCGAAGTCGACGATGCCGTCCTCGTTCGCGTCCGCGTTCTTGAAGAGCGCCTCGAGCATGGCGAGCTCAACTTCCGACACGTCCGGTCGAGGCGCCTTGAGCGCGCTCTCGACGGCGCGCAGGCGCATGAGCTCTCGGTAGCGCTCATCCGCCGCCGCCACGGACCAGGTCTCGTCATCGTGCTCTCGGCTCGCCTGGCTCAAGTTCGGAGCCGTCGAGTTTCGTCGTAAAGGCGAGCGCTTCTTGGGCGAGCCGTCCGCGACTTGGGTCTCGAAGTGGGCTTGATGGAAGGTGACGCTCCGGGCAGCCGTAGCGGCCTTCGGAGGGCTCGATGGCAAGGCGGCGGCGGCGGCGGCGGCGGCGGCGGCGGAGGAGGAGGAGGAGGAGGAGGAGGAGGCGGGAGCGGCAGAGGAGTGAACGCCGAGGTGAAGTGCGCAGTCTGACTGCGCCGCGCAGCCACCCTCACCGCCACTCACACCGCCCATCGCCGCAGACGAAACTCGGTTCGAGTCTTCCTCTTCCTCGGTGCGCACCCCGCCGAGCGCAAGCCGCGCGAACGCGGCTACCGCGTGCGCCGCACGCTGCTTGAGCTGCATCGTGATGAACTCTTCGGGGTCGATGGCGCCGCTACGGTCCACATCGGCTCGTCGGAAGAGCATCTCGATCTCATCGTCGGTGAAGACCGTGTTCCGGAGTGGCGGCGACGCGAGCCCGGCACGGCGCCTGTGCGCCGGAGACGGCGGCTTCTCCTGTAGCTGGCGCATGAGGCTGGTGAACTCGGCCAGGTCGAGCACGCCGTTGCCGTCGCGGTCCGCCGAGAGGAAGAGAGATCGCGCCTCGCGCAGCTCGTCGCTCGAGAGCTCGGGATGAGCTCGCCGAATGCGCCGAGATGTGGGCGAGATCGAGTCGGTCTCTGCGCCGCCGCTCTCCTCATCCCCGTCCTCGGCGCCCCCGAGAGCCCGGCTCGCCGCGGTCCGCGGCAAGGCTGGCGGCAAGGCTGGAGTATTGCGCATGAAGCTCATCGTGCGTCGCGCGGCGCGCCCCTCGATGTCATCGGACGCCAAGAAGGTCGATGGCGGTCGCGACTCAAGTTTCGTCTCAAGTTTCGTCTCAAGTTTCGTCTCAAGTTTCGTCTCGAGTTTCGTAGCACGCTCGGGGGGGTGCAGTGGCAAGGGCGGCTCGTCTCGCAATGACGCCACACCGCCCGCACTGCCAAGCACGCTGCCGCCCGCCGTCGTGCCTGGCGTGGCTCGACGGGAGTTGGCGGGACCCGACCCCGCCATCTCGAGCACCGAGGTGGCCAGTGGGGTTTCGTCATCGGACGTCGACTCGTGCGACGGTCGCCGTCCGATGGCTTCGGTCTGCGCGCGCTTGAGCTTTCGCTTCTGATGCGAGGACGTGGCAGCCGCCACAAGCACTGCCTTGGACGCGCCGGCCGTTGGCGCTGTATTGGGAGTGATCAGCTTGACGCCTGAGGCCGTAGGCGCCGTCACGGGCGCTGCTTGGGACGCCTCGCCCTTTGCCAGCGTGGAGCTCGAGCCCCGGTGCGATGAGCGTGCGGAAGGCTCTTTGGCCGCTGATGGCCGCTGATTGCCTCCCTCATTGCCTGCAGGTGGATGAGCGCTGGAGGGCTCCTTGGCCGCTGCCTTGGCCGTGGGCTTCGGTGTCTTCGGTGTCTTCGGTGTCTTCGGCGTCTTCGGCGTCTTCGGTGTCTTCGGCGTCTTCGGCGTCGTCACCTTCGGAACGGTCGGCTTCGGGCTAGCGGGCTTGGGCGCTGTATTGGGCGGCACGGAACCCGAGCGCTTGAACCCGCGGGCCGCCGCTGCCACCACAGCCTTGGTCGGTAGTTCGCTGCTCACTCCTCCTCGCTCCTTGGTCGGCATCGCCTTGACCGGCAGCGCCACGGCCGCCCCCAGCGCCTTGACCGAGGAAGAGGCCGCGCTGGGCGTGGGCGTCGGAGAGCCCGCTCCGTGTTGGGCGAGCGCCGCGAGCGCCGACCAAGCGGTCGCGGGCTCGCTGTCGTCGTCGTCGTCGTCGTCGCCGTCGTTGCGCACAAACGCGGATTCCAAGAGGCTCGTGTACGCGGCGCCCGACCGGCGCACAAATGAGCCCGCCGCGTACGCCCCCAGCTCCAGCTCCGAAAAGTGCGCCGCCCGCGCCGCCTCCACTCGCCACGGCGACGTCACCATCGCCCGGAGCAGCTCGCTGATCGCGGCATGCCCCCCCGCGCCGTAGACGCTCTCCCCGAGCGGACGCGAGGCATCAAAAATGGCCTGCGCCTCCTCACGCGTGAGCTTGTACCCTTGCGTGCTCGCGTGCACCCGGATCATCGGCATAAAGGCCTCATAGGAGAGCAGCCCGTCATGGTCGGTGTCGGCCTGCGCGAAGAGGGCCGTGAGCGAGGCGAACTCGGCCTCCGTGGACGAGGAGGTCATGCCCTCTTTGCCGGTTTCCCCCATGGAATCCCGCCAGAGCGACAGGGTGGGCGCGACCAACACGGGTACACGGCCAGAGGTTGCTTGGGTCCAGGTCGCGGTGATTGGCGGTTTGACTAAAGTGCGTTTCGGCAGAATGCCGCGACGATGCCGCACGCGCGTTTTGTGTTCGTCAGGGGAAAAGAGGGTACATGTAAGCGTGGATAATAGGACCCAAAAAAGGTCCGAACTGTTTTCGAAATTGTGCGACATTCACGAATTCCGGAAGAACTGGCCTTTCCCAACGGATTACTGCTCCGTAGGAGCCGCTCGCACTTGGACCGTGTGCAACGTGCGCGCAGGATGGGCGCGGCTTGCGGCAAGTGTGGCTGCTGCGGCAGCTCGGTCGCTCCTGCACCGCCCGAGCCGGAGGTCTTCTTCTTCCACAAGGTGCGCCGCGCCGCACAAGCCTCACTCTCTCACAGCAAACACGGAATCGGCGTGCCTCTGCCCAACATGTGCTGAGTGCATGGCGGCCTCTGCTTCTCGCCGTTCGCAGCGCCGTTGCACGGACATCCTCTGCCTGCTCATCTTCCTGGCCTTCTGGGGCGGCATCATCTTCCTGGCCTCCCTGTCGGCAACCGTCGGCGACCCGTACGAGGTCCTGTACGGCTCAGACTACCTTGGCAACCGGTGCGGCGTGGGCGCCATGAAAGACAAAAAGTACGTCTACTTCCCGCGGGCCGACAAGGACATCATCGCGCAGGCAGCGATCGCCTCGACGATGCCCTGGCGCGTCCGCTTCTACGGGCTGTGCCTCGAGCGCTGCCCGCCCGTCGCGTCGCCGACGGCATGCATGGACGACCCGAGCACGTGCTCCGTGGTGGACTACGGAACGCCCGCGCAGTACAATGCCGCGGGCGGCTCGGCCTCGTACTTCGCCGTGATGCCCTCGATCCCCGTGATGCATCGGTGCATCCCGCGCGACAGCTCCGACATGTACCAGGACGACGACCGGTGCGCCTTCCCTCAGTGCGACGGTGTCAACTACGCACCGTGCGACACGGAGTTCAACAAGACGTGGGTGCTGACGAACAACTACCCGCGCAGCAAGCTGTGCCAGATCAAGTTCCGGCGCGGCGAGGTGCAGCAGCTCAGGCCGCTCGCCGAGGACACCCTCTCCCGCAACATTGGCGCCAAGGTCAACACGTGGGCTCGCTACGTCGAGGCGGTCGTCGAGGGCGCGCAGGAGGTAGGCATCTTCGGCTGCCTCGTGCCAATCGGGATGTGCTTCGCGTGGCTGGTGCTGCTGCGCCTGTTCGCGGCGACGATCATCTACGTCTCGCTCATCCTGCTTGGCTTAGGGCTCGCCTTCTTCTCGATCTATTGCTTCGCGCTCGCGGGCGCGTTCACCGAGCTGTTCACCAGAGCCCAAGCGAGCTCGTTGAACGTGACGACGAACATGAGCTCAGCCGAGGCGTACGCGGCGGATGCGGCGATGAGCGCGCTGGGCCTCGCCGCCTCGGCCCAGTCAAGCATGGTCGCGCTCGCGCCCTCCGAGCTTGACACGACGTTGACAGAGGCCAACAGCGACCCGACCATCTGGTATGGGATCGGCGGGGTCTCCTCGATTGTCTTCATCATCTACGTCATCATGATGTGCCTTTCGCGCAAGCGCATCAAGACGTGCGTGGCGCTGGTCAAGTCGTCGACCGAGGTGCTCAAGGATCGGCCCCTCATGATGTTCTTCCCCTTCGGCTCCATCTTCGTGCAGTGCCTCTTCCTCGTCTTCTTCATGTTTGTGATCGCATGCCTCTTTACAGCGAACCTCGACTCTTCACACTTTATGGGCGGACAGTCGGGCGTCACGCAATCGGCCTCGTTCCTCGATGCGATCACCTGGTACAACCAGACCCTCGAGAAGAGTGGTGCCGCAGGGATTGCCAACGTTGACAGTTCGGCTACGATGGTCCAGACCATCGTGTACCTCTACCTTGCCTTTTCGTTCCTGTGGACGATCAACCTCGTCATCAGCGTGTCGTGGACTGCGATGTCGGGCTCCGTGTGCCACTGGTTCTTCTTCCGCGGGAATGACCATTACAAGACCAAGATCCCGCTGCTGCGCTCGCTCGGCCGCGTGCTCTTCTACCATCTGGGCTCGATCGCGTTCGGATCCTTCATCGTAGCCGCCATCCAACTCGTTCGCATCATCCTGATGCTCATCGACAAGTACACCAACGACCTGCAGAAGACGAACCCGCTCTTCCTCGTGATCATCAAGTGCACGCAGTGCTGCCTCTGGTGCCTCGAGAAGACGATCAAGTACATCACCGGCTACGCGTACATCTACGTCGCGCTCCAGGGCTCTTCCTTCTGCGGGGCATGCTTCTCGACATTTAGCCTTCTATTTGCCAACCCCGCTCAGATGGCCATCAACGGGCTCGTGCGCGTGATCCTCTATTACGTCCAGGTGCTCACGGTGCCCCTCATCAGCGCTTGGATCGGCAACATCGCGCTGATTGGCAACAACAGGCCCGATCCCATGTACGCGACCGTCGTCATTGGTATCCTCGCCTTGATCTTCTCCTCGCTGTTCGCGACGGTCTTTGGGTGCGTCCTCGACACTCTGTTCGTCTGCTGCTGCCGGGACCGCGCCGACTACAGTGGCAAGCACATGCCCGACCGGATCAAGGAGGCATACGGCTTCGACAAGAATGCGGGCAAGGGTGACGACGATGCCGAGAAGAAGGAGGCCCTGGTCGGCAAGCCGTAGGCGGGCCACACACACCCACGACCCCGAGACGAGCGCGAGAGAGATGTGCGGACCTGCGGTGCGCGCGCGCGCGTCTCGGCTGGGGGTGGCTCGCAGGCCGCCGTCAGCTTCGAGCTTGAGTTTTTCATGTGACCCCGCTCATTGTACGGTAGTGTATACAGTGTCTCAGCGTGACTCAGTCACAGTGCGTCCGCGGTGTCCGCTGTCGACACAAACAGTGTATACAGTATAACCGGTTTGTTTGCTTGTTTGTGTGTCCAGTATCACCATGCAGGTCGCTGGTCGGGTAGTTTTTATTTCCGATTGCATAAATTTGCTTGTTTGACGTTTGGGTTTGCTTCGCCGGTCGCTCCCCGGTCGTTATGATGAACAAGAACATGAAGCAGGTGAGAAGGATCGGATGGTCCCGTCGGCTGACAGAGGCTTTGAGCAAAAATCATCTAAGCACGTCTAAGTTGCGTGAGCAAAAAAGATGCAACGGGTGAACGGCCCGGGAAGAAACGTTAATTTGAAAGGAAGTTCCGTCAAGACGACGTGCGCGAGCAGCGCATGTAATTGCAGCAATTGCGGTACCGAGCTGTACCACGACGGCCAGTTGTTTTTTTTCGTGCCCGCCCGCCGCGCGCGTCGCAAAATCGCCAGCCTGGCCAGCTTGCCAAGTCGCCTTCGGAGGAAAGCACCTCTTCCTCGAGCGTGTGCGCTATCACCTCTTTCAGCATCTCGGGCCGCCTGTCGAATGCAGTCAATCGATGCAGCTGAGGGTGGTGCTCATGGCGATGCTGCTTCGACGATCGCTGCCTTCGAAAAGGAAGAACTCGCGCGCGAGCAGCTGCAGATGGTCAAGGCAAGGACCATGTGTATGTCATCCCCACTCCTTGCGTTGCGACGTCGAGCCACCTGCTGACCCTAGCTGACCCAACGGCCCACACTGACAGCCCGCTGATCGAGTCTGACCGTCAACTACTGCGTTCGCAGTTAAATTGACCGAGGAGGTTCCTGACGACCGAGCACCGCGAGCAGCTTTCCTACGGTCATCAAACAAAGTATTCCCCATTGACGCAGCTGAGGGTGGCGATGCTCATGGCGAAGCTGCTTCGACGATTGCTGGCGACGAAGAGGATGATCTCTCGCGCGAGCAGCTGCAGATGATCAAGGCAAGGACCATGTGTATGTCATCCCCACTCCTTGCGTTGCGACATTGAGCCACCTGCTGACCCTAGCTGACCCAACGGCCCACTGACAGCCCGCTGATCGAGTCTGCGTTCGCAGTTAATATGACCGAGGAGGTTCCTGACGACGGTGGAGGCGGTCGCAAGCGGCTGCTCTTCCTTACCAACTCTCAGGCTGAACTGATCTCGGGCAGCAGTGCGAGCCTGCAGAAGATGCTCGACGCACTTGAGATCCCGCGACCAAAGCTGGTCATCAACTTGCTCGTTTCACAAGGGTCTACCGACTATGTCACCAATGAAATCTTAGGCGCGGACTTGGGGAAAGCCGATGCGGGCCTGATGCCTCGTCGAGGTCCATTTGCAGGACCTGATGAAGAGCGGCAGATGATTGAAATGCTAGACCACTTTATGGAGACCGTCATCCTGCCACTCGCTGCGCAGACTAATGCGTTCATCTTGTGCAGCGCATGCCCGAATACCTGCATGCTCTCCAGCTCGCTCACGCGAATGCTCTCCGTCCACCGCTCAACCTGGGGCAGAGAGCCACCCTTCACGATCCTCTCCACGACGGCAAGTGTTACAAAGTTATATCAAAACCCGGATGAGGCATCAGTCTGGCGAGGCGTGCGGCGGGCTTCACGTGCATGGCGCCAGCGTGACCGCAAGATCCTTGAGCTTGTTCATGCCAAGTTCGACGACGAAATTCCAATCTATCGCACCGACCTGGATCCTAACGCGATGATCTATCTCGTGGTGGACACGATCCATCCTAAGAGAGAGCGCTTGGGCGATAAGAAACCATTCAACCGATTGATGAACGAGCTTCTTCGCTACCTGGCAGAGACTCTGCCATGCCTCACAATCAAAACGGGGCATTCTGACAAACCTAATCTCGACAAGGCGACACAGCACGCGTCCAGCCTTGGCGTCGCGATGGAGACCATGCTCAGCGGCTCGCCGCTACTCTTTCTCGACATGCGCGATCGCCCCATGAGCCCCCTGATCGAGGCGACCGATCGCGAGATGCTCATTTCCACGGCTAAGAAAGCATACGAGAAGCATTGCCTGAGCCTGCTTGAGACGGGGGTTGCAGAAACATTCGACACGATGAGCATCTCCTACTTTCACGATGTGCTCTTTGGCGACGGCGACATTCGCAATACGGAGACGCACCAAGGCGCCAAAGGGCGCAAACTCGTGCATCTCCACGAGGCGATCCGTAGAGCCGAGGAGGGTCGAGGTGCGACGCACGACGGCAAATTTGCGCCGGCTACGGTGCAGCAAATCAATCAAACTGCACTATGGCTCGCCACCCGATTCTTTTCAGACGCTTGGGAGCTTCTCCCTGCGAGCGTCAAAGAAGAGGCCGCTGCTGCTGGGGTGACTTCCATGATGAGCTATTATGCCGACAACATCACCGCTTTATCCGTACACATTCGTACTATCCTCAATGGGCGTAACTTTCATCACGTGAACTTGTACGATATCGATGGCGCTGTTCGACTGGTTGGCGAGCTCGTGAAGCTGGACCGTCTTCCGAATGAGACGAGCTACCAAGGGCTCCTCCTGCTGCGCAGCGCATGGTGCGAGTTCGATGGGGCGATGATGAACGCAAACAAGTACAAATTGCGCTCCAAGTTGATATTTTTCATGCACCTCGTCATCAGCGTGGCCATCATTATAATCGGCAACCTTTTGCTCCTGTTCCCCAGCACGCAATTGCAACATGCACTCTATGGGCTCGCCACTGTCATCACTGTCCTCTCTGGACTCGACTCGCTCCTCAATCCTAATAAGCGATGGCACCAGCTGCGTTCGATGGCCTGCTCCATGGAGGCGACTATATGGATGTACCGGGCGCGTGTCGGCCGCTTCCAGCAGGTGAGCTTAGTCTGACGTTCAGCTATTCCAACTCCCCATGCATTTTGAAGAGATCGAACTCTGCTTGAAGGCTGAAGCATTGTACTACGTCTGTGTATGCGTGCTCGCAGTCCATCTCTGACAGTGCCCGGCCCGAGATCGAGCTCTGCGCGGCGATGAATGCGTGGCGCGAAGAGTTAGTCAGCGCCGCCGACTTGCAAGCAACGGACCTGGAGCGGCGGTGGGCACCGAGTGTGTTCAAGCACCACCAATTTCAAGGGAGGAAAGCAAAGACGATCCCCATCATCGACGATCACCACTCCCCGATCAAGCCCGAAGCATACCTTCAACTCCGCTTGAAGCGCATGATGACGTTCTATCAGAACCGTCTGCCAGTGTACACTCGCATACGTTTCTGGACGAGGGTTGTGGAGCTTTCCCTTACCGCGAGCGGAGCGTTGCTTGCCTACTTGAGCCTAACTATTGGGGTGGTCATCGTCATCATCATCTGCAGTGCGCTAATCTCCTGGACTGAATTTTCAGACATCTCCAAGAAGGTTGAGCGGTACACACGAGCCGTGCGTTCCATGAAGAAGTTGCTCTCGTGGTGGGATGTGCTCACGGACGTCGAGAGGGCAGGCATCGACAACATCTCGACTCTCATCGAGACCGGAGAGTCGATCATCTCCGACGAACGGCAAGCGTGGAACTCGACTGCTAACCGGCTTTCTCTAGCTGCAAAACAGCCCGGGGGGCAAGTAGATCCGATGACGCCCGGGGGCATCCACGGATCACAAGCAGGCAAGATGAACGAGCCGCTGACCGAGCTGAGCGCAGCGTCTCATCGCGCGCCCTCTATGAATTAGCCTTGGCAGTAGACGCCGTTCTCGGGCTGCTTCTCGATATCCCGGCTGCGAGGACTCGACCTATGACCTTCCAGCCGCCCATCAGCAGCCAGGTAGGAAGCGCCTCTGAGTCAGCTGCTCCGAGTGCACATGCATCGTGCTTGATACGATGTACATACAGGTAGCCGACGGCAGCTTTGAGCTCAAACGGCAGCGAGTTGAGTCCTAGAACAACTACAGTACCCTTGCTGCCGGAATCCAAACATGATGTAAAGAGAGAGCATGAAGGGAATTGAGTCGAAGAGCCTCCCGCGCGGGGCTGTCAAGGTCGAACAGGCTCGGCCGGGAGCTGGGTGGGACGGTGCGCGCGGTCGGTTCGTCGGTGCTGTACTTACTCGACTTACTCCCGTCCCTTGGAAGTCCCGTGGATGCGGGACGTGCCCCGTGGCGCGTGGCCGATGGTCGAGGCTGTGCCTAGTATAGTTGTGTGTGTTTCAGTAGTAGAGTGTTGCTGTTGGAAACGTTTGACCGATGACCGCGCTCGCAAAACAATGAGAATAAGTATGTAGTATGAAAATGAGGGCTTTATGTATGAAAAGTCCGTCTGTTCCATGGTCTGTTCGCTGCAAACAGCGCTCACACAGGCTTCAGCGGTCTCTCTCGTGTCGCGACATGATGTGTTAGGACTATGTTAGGGCTCACGGGAGCGGAAGCCGGAACGTGTCCAACGAGGGCGACCTGTACCGGGTACTGGTCGAGAGCCGCACGCAGTCGCTCACACGCGCGGTCCGAATCGCATCGTGCCTTTACAGTGTGGCCTATTGTGTGGCTAATGGTCCTGATACCTTAGCCTAAGGTCCGAATCGCGTCGCCTCGTGCTTTGTGTGGCCTATGCTAACCATTGGCTAAGGTTTTAGCATTCGAGGAGCTTGATGGCACTCGCCTGGTGGAGCTGCAGCTGATCCGCAGCCACCGACCCACCGCCCGGCGCCGTCTTAGGCCTTGCCACTACATTGGTACTGACCAGCAGCTGAATTGTCATCTCAAGCTCGCGCTCGAGCTGCAGCGCCTCGAGCACACGCCGCTCGGCTGCGCTCATGGTCAGAGTGCCGCCCGCGAAGTCCATTCTTGCCGTGTGGCCGCCCCGGCACGCGCCCGCTGAACGAGCGTATCTCAATCTCGCGTGATCTCGCTCGACCCCAAGTTCCGTCAATCGCATCCTCGCGTGAGCTCGCTCGACGCCAAGTTCCGTCAGTGCGGCCCGTACCCTCGCCTCGCCCCTGGCGGATGGCGTGCGTCGGCGGTGCCCGGGAGATCTCGCGGGAGATCGCGCCGGCGAGTGCCCGGGAGTTCGCATCGCCTTCTTGGCCGCCGCCCTCTCCAAGGTCGCCTTCATGGCGAGCGCCGCTGCCTTCTCTGCCGCTGCAGCTTCCGCTGCGGCCTTCTCTGCAGCCAGCTTGAGCGCCGCCTGCTTGCGTTGCGCGCGCCGTCGGCGGAGGAGGCCGATGGCGTACCAGAGGGCGATGAGCAGCACGCCCAGGACGACGCCAGGTCCAAAGATCCAGAGCAAGTTTCGGGAGAGGTTGGGGGAGGGCGGCGGCGGCGGGGGCGATGGGGGCGGATTCGGTGGCGAGGGCGGCTTTGGCGGCGGTAGAGAGGGGGGCAGCGTCGGTGGCGGTTTGGGCGGCGGCGGTGGGCAAGGTGAAGGCGGCAACGCCGGCGGAGAGTGGGGCGAGGGCGATAGCGGCGGTCGCCTTGGTCGAGGAGGCACTCGCCACCACGGAGGGAGCGATGGTGGAGGCGACGGGGGAGGACTCACGGGGGGCGGGGGCAGGGGGGCGGCGGGCGCGTCGGCGGAGTCTTGGGCGCGGCCAGGGCTGTGGGGGGTACGACGGTGGATGGTGAGGGCGGAGGCGGCGAGGGCGAGGGCGGCGAGGGTGAGGGTGGGGGTGGTGGTGAGGGCGATGGCGGCGGCGGCGACGGCGGCGGCGGCGGCGAGGGCGAGGGCGGCGGTGGTAGGGGGGCGGGCAGGTGAACGTGATGGCACATAAGGGCACAGGCCCGATGGGGAGGACTACCACTCGAATGGCATCGAAGACCACCCAAGGGACCTGTGAAATGTCAATCGCACCCGGCGGTTGCGAGGGCGGCGAGGGGGGTGGTGAGGGCGGGTAGGGCGGGGGCGGTGACGGCGATGGAGGCGGCGGCGAGGGCGGAGGAGGCGGTTGCATCAACGAGGGAGGTGGGGCTTGCAACGGCGGTGGTGGCGAGGGCGAAGGCGGCGGGGGAGATGGTGGTGGTGGTGGTGGTGGCGAAAGCGGTGGAGGCGATCGTCCCAAAGCAGATGCACGTCGCTGCGCGGCAATAAAAGAGCCTCGAAATCGATAGCACAAGATCAAATGGTAGTCCAGAGGGGCGCCAAAGGCAAAGGCGGCAGAAAGATCCGCCTGAAGCCTCGCCGTCGGCGTCGCCGCAAAGGGCGAAGCGTCGCCGCATGCAGGCGTGTTGGGCGGCGCGGCCGTTGCGTTTGGGTGAACCCATTGGGTTTCGTCACCTTCGAACAAGTTGGCACCGCCAAACGTCACGTTGCGAACGCCGTTTGCAAAGACGACGCGCAGAGAGGGCGAAAACACGGTGTCGGGTGGTGGCGAGGGTGGCGGCGGCAGCGGCGGCAGCGGCGGCGACGGCGGAAGTGCGGGCAAGGGCGGGGAGGGAGGCGGTGGCGAGGGCGGCGGCGGCGAGGGTGGGGGCGGTGAGGGTG
>JWZX01001764.1:0-14645 GCA_001275005.1 Chrysochromulina tobinii | reverse complement strand
TGCTCCAGAGCAGAGCGAAATTTTCTTTCGCTGTGCGAACGCGTTGGGATGGTGTGTTACGTTGGGTTGGTGTGTGGGACCTTCCTACTCTTGACAGCTCAACCTCAAGCAAGAGCATGTGCGCTCTTGCGGGCGTTGGAAGCTTCGAGGCTTGACGGAGCAGAACCGCAGAGAGCGGATTGCGAGATGATCTAAAATACATGCAGTTTTTGCCAGATTCTAACAAGTCGATTACGCCCGATATTCAAATAGGTACGAATGTGCACTCCGGGCGGGGCACCAGGACCAATCGTATAGGTGCTACCCGGTACAAATTTGATTGGACATTGCGAATTTTTTCGAAACGCTGCCGCGAGCACATTCATGTGCTCGATGGCGACGGCGGCGAGCGCGTCGGCCTCTTCCGACGACACGGTCGTGCAGTGGAAGAGTTACATGGGCGTGACCCTGTCCGCGGACAAGCGCTTCATCAAGGCCATTGCCAAGGGCTGGGGCCGCTCGGGAGCGCTCAGCGACGCGGCCGTCACTCGGCAAGGCACGCTCGAGGGCTTCACAGCGGTGCTGATCAATCCGCGCACGTCGCTCTTCATTGGCTTCTCAACCATTCCTGGGTCGCTGCACGACAAGGGGCAGGCACACCAGGACGACCTTGATTTCTCTCTCCGCCTCTCTGCGGACGGCACGCTCTCCTATCAATCGGCGCAGAAGCTGCAGCAGTACTACCATGCGCAGAGTATGGAAGGCGACGCGCTCGCGACCATCGAAAAGGGCGATGTGATCGGCATGCGGCTCACGCCGGACCGGAGTGGTTTTGCCATCATCCACTGCACGGCCGCCGACGAGGCCGCCGCCGCCGCCGCCGCCGCCGCCGCTGCCGCCGCCGCTGCCGCCTCAGAGGTACCAACGGGTGCCGACAGCGCTGCGACCGCCGGCGCGTTCGTGATGCAGCGGCCACGGTACAAGGTTCTCAAGACCGTGCGAGAGGTGGTCTCGTTCCCAATGAAGCTCATGGTCGTTTTCGGTGGCGCCGCGCACATCGGCCCCGTCGCCTGGCTCCGCGGCAAGGGCGCCGACGCCGCCACCGCACGCAAAGGCCCATCGGACGGAAGCGTGGCCTCGGCGGCGGCGAGCGAGGCGGCAGCGGGCTCCGCGCCACTGGCAGAGCGTGTGGTCAAGGCGCGGAGTGCGGCGGACCTGCTCACGCCAGGTGTGATGGCCGACGGTGAGGGAGGAGGCCAGATCCAACTCTCAGACGCGCCACCGGGCTCGTGGGCTGTGGGCAAAGTGAGCAGAGTCGGCGAGGCGGCGGAGACGGGCGGCGCGGCGGGCGTGGCGGGCGTGGCGGGCGCGGCGGGCGCGGCGGGCGAACTCGGGGCGTCGTCGTGGGCGGCCGTGAAACCCCCAAAGACTGGTAGCGCGTTGCCTAGTATGGCAAGTGGCAAATGGGCAAACGGGGATGCGAAGGCGGTTGCCGCGCGCGCCGCGGCGCTGCAGCCCAAGGTGATGGCACGCGGTGCGCGGCTCGTACCGCGAGCGTCGATGGCGCGAGCCCCGCCGCCTCCGACGGTCAAAGGACGACCGCGGCCGAGCGGCGGCGCAGGCCGCGGCAGTGCAGGGAGCATGCCCACGACGACGCCCCCGACGACGAGCACGAGGGATGGCCACAGCTCCGCCCACGACGACGCTCGGCCTGCAGAGGCGGGAGATGCGCCCGTTGACGTCTGTGGCACGTCCAGCGACGACGGCGACGCCTCCAGCGAGGAGTCCGGCGCCGTGCCGAGCTCTTCAGCAGCGCGCGAGGAGGAGGAGGGCGAGCGCGTGCTCGTGAGCGCTTCCGTATGGGCCCTCGTACCTCTCGCCGCAACCTCGCCCTTTTCTACGGCCGTCGAGCGCGCGCTGCTCAAGGCCGCACTCGACGTCTCCGCCGCGTCGGCCGCCGCCGCCCCTGCCGCCGCCTCAGCGGGCGCACCGACACGGCGCCTCCGCCTAGCAGAGTTGCGAGCGCTCAGCACAGCGCTACAGCGGCTGCTCCCTCGCAACGGCGTCTCTGATTCCGACCCCCCCACACCGCCGCCGCCGCCGCCGCCGCCGCTGCTCACCGACACGTGCGCGCCATTTTTCGCGCCGCCGCTCCTTTGCATGGCCCTCGACGACCCTGTGCCTGCCGAGCCGACGCCGCCGCCGCCTTCCCCCCCGCCGCCGACTCCCCCCCACCGCCGCCGCCTCCCCCCCGCCCCCGCCGCCTCCCCTCCGTGGCTGGGGCCCGCCGCCGGCGCCAATGGAGCTCGCAATGGAGCTCGAGCCGAGCGCCGTGCCGAGCGCCCAGGACGACGGCTGGGCAGCGGAGCGACGGCGGCGAGCACCCGACGAGCGTCGTGATGAGCGTCCACCGAGGGCGCGCGAACGCTCGCGCTCACGAGAGCGCGACGAGCCCAGTGCGGCCTTCGACGAGCTGCACGGACACGATCGCGAGCAACCTCGCAGGCGCGAGCGGTGGAGGTGAGCGCGAGTGTGCTTGGGGTCGAGAGTATTCTCGATGTGGGCACCACTGGGGGCACGTGTGCAGGCGCCACGGCTCTCCGCTTTGCCCTCCCGGCCAGATGGGCCGCGCACACACAGAGATCGGCGAGCGCGGGGAGGACAACGCGGACATTGTTTCGCCTAGCCGTGTACCGCGGTGAAAAATCGTCATTAATTAATACGATTGTCCGCGCACCCGACCAGCCGCACGCCCGAGCGGGTGCCGCAGCGCGCGACGCGAATCAAGCCCTCTGCTCGCGAGACCCTCAAGCGCGACGCTCGGGCCGGGCGTAATACGGGCGTAAACCTATTGGGCCGCATTTCAGTGCGCCGCGCGTCATTGCACGGTGCAGCAGCCGCGCACCGGGGGTACGAGGGCATCATAAAGCTCGTTGGGCAGCCCTACGGAGACGGAATCGGCACGCGCCTTCATCTGGCAGAGCTCCGTATGGATCTCGGCGAATTCGGGTCGGTCATCGGCATTATGAGCCCACGAGCGCGCGAGGAGCTCGGACAGGGCAGCAGGCCACCGCTTGGGCAGGTTGGGGCGCAGCGCCGACTCGGCCACCGCCCTGGCCACCTGCTGCATCGTGAGATATTGGCTCTCGTACGCTCGCGTCCTGCTGAGCAGCTCGAAGGCCAGGATGGCGAACGAAAAGACATCGACCTTGTGCGTGTAGGACTCCGAGGCCCACACCTCGGGTGCCATGTAGCGCATCGAGCCTGTCTGACCCGTCACGTCCGACGAGAGGGATCCTTTGGGGGATCCATTGGGGGATCCATTGGGTGGGGACGACGTTTGCCCCGGCAGTGGGCTGGGCTTGCGCGCTGGCGACGTCGTGAACGGAAGCTCCGCATGGCCCCGGCTCAGCTCATCGTGCACGATCAGTCGTGCGAGCCCAAAGTCGACCACCTGTGGGGAAGTGGGTGGGGCGTCGTGATGAGCACTTGCATGCACCGTGATGAGGGAGGTAATCAGCGAGCCCAAAGTCGACCACCTTAGCGCGCCCGCCGCTGAGCACGATGTTCTCGAGCTTCAGGTCGCGGTGAGCCACGCGCACCTCGGTGCGGCTGTGGAGGTACTCCATGCCCGCGGCCACGTCAACACACCAAAGGAGCGCCTCGCGTGCCGTGTACGAGCCTGGCTGCCTCACCTTGTCCAGCAGCGAGCCGCCATCACAGTACTCCTGTGCAAACATGAGGGGCTCCTTGTCCGCCTCCCAGAAGTCCCGGCTCTGGACTTCTGGGAGGAAGTCCAGAGCAGTGTCCTTGCTCGGCCGCACGCAGCCGTAGCTCAGCACCACGTTGGGATGGTGCAGCGCCTTGGAGATCAACGCCTCCGCCATGAAAATGTCGCGCCAGCTGGCTGGCACGTCGACCATGCTCATGCGGCCTTCTGGGTCGGGCGGGCCGGGGATCTTACGCTTGAGCACCTTGATCGCGACCGGCACACTTCCGCGTGTTGGCGACTCTGGAGTCGTCCACATGTACAAATCGACCGTCGAAAATCCGCCTTCGCCAAGGCGCCGGACGTGCACCAGATCCTCCATGCACATGTCCGCAGATTGCCTAAAATGATCGTTCACCAGTTCGTGGCTCGAACGGCGCAAACGCGGCTCGACAGCCGCCTTGCCCGGACGGCGGAACGCCGGGCTGTTGAGCATGCCCGCCAGCCTGTTGAGGGCTTTTGATGAGGGCGTCGAAATTAGTCGGTTCAAACGGCGGCTAGACGGCCCGCGCATCACAGAATTGTCGCCTGGGATCGCGACCAACGGCGGTCGAGGCATCGGGACCGCGTCGTCTGGAAGTACCCTCATGTTCGGACCGAGCGCCTTTCCTCAACAAGTTGACGCGTCGATGATAGTCGGAAGCGCCGTTTATGGGCGTGATACTTTAGTGATACTTCGTCAACACCGAGAATTCGGGTTCGTCCGCACAACACGTGTGCATGCCGACTTGTCCGCCCTACACGATTTAGGGCCGCGAAATGAATATGTCACGGAAAAAAATGGTGCCAGGATTCCAGTGTGTACCAGCTCTATGCCGGGTCGTTGACATGCGAGGACGGACGGAGCCAGCGTCTCTTCAGGGGGCGGCTAGCAAACTTCTACCGGCTGCCCCCTGGCTCGCCCACCTGGGGGTTCACCGCCCATGTCGGCGGGCGCGCTCCCTCCTGAGTTCATACATGGGTCTGTCGCCGATCTTCTCTTTTCAGGCGGTTTCTCAGCTCTCCGCCTGCATGTGTCTCCCTTCGGGGCATCGGGGGTCTTGTTTTGTTTTATCTTTTGTCCTTTATGCTTTGTACGTGTTGTGTGTACCGGTACATGTACCGGGCGGTCGACTCCGGGCCTGCGGCTCTTGAGTCGGCCGCGGCTTCGGTCGTCGCTCTGACGTGCGGGTTGTGTGTTGTTGGTGGGTTTGGATGGTTGTGAGGTTCGTCTGTGCGGTCCGTGTGCCTCTGTGTGTCCGCGTGTCCCGTGTGTGTCCCGGCTCCCCCCGGTGTCTTTTTACCGGTATTCATAATGAACTGGTACCGGTACTGTACAAGTATAGAAGTCACACGCGTGGATGCGCTTGCTGCTCTTCCTCTTTCACCTCCTCACTGCACCTGGTCACTCCATGATGCGGACCAATTCGACCGAATTGGCAGCCTGCGTGATGGACGCATCCAATCTGATCAAAGGCTGGCAAGGATGCACACAAGCTCCGTGGGCCTTTCATGCAGCTGAGTCATATGGCGCGATTCGCCCAGCTAATGACACTGAACCAGTCATCGTGATCAACGTTGGGGCGAACAAGGGTTACAATGTTGTTTCATTCGCCACGCTCTGGTCCAATGCGTTGTGGCAACGGCTGGACCCGCAAGCGTGGCAAAAGGCCATTTTGGCATACGCTAATGGTCAAGGTGATGGAAATCGCAAGCGCTATCTCAACTATAAACCAGATGGCGCGTGCCACGAAACATCAGGGAAATATCGGCTGCGACATCAGCAGCAAGCGCACCGTAGGGAGCGGACGGTGCACGTGCACTTGCTGGAGCTACTGCCGTCGAATCGGCAGCTGCTGAGATGGCTCATCAACTTCACAAGGTTATCAGATGTGGCATTTGTGCACGATTATGCAGCCTCGAATGCAACATACTTGGCGCCTGAACCTGCAGGTTATGCGGGCGATGAAATGGTTTCTCTCAAAGACGGAGACGGAGCCGACCTCGTGAGGGCGAGGCGGGGTCAGAATACGAGCACCATACAAGTCTTGACACTCGACGAGTTCATGCTGCGCCAACGCCTGGACGAGGTCTGGGCAGTGGTCATTGACGCTGAAGGCTATGACGCCCTGGTGCTTGAGGGTATGCGTAGGGTGCTTGGAGCGCATCGAGTTGTTTTCGTCGAATTCGAGTATCATAGCATTGGCTATTGGGGATCCGCGGTCCCCCTTTCGGAAAGACGCAGCCTCAAGGCTACACAGCAATGGCTCGGAGCGCTTGGCTACACATGCTTTATGGAGGCCTGGGACACTGTCGCACCCATCTCTGGGCCGTGCTGGATGGATGCGTTCGAGACGCGACAATGGAGCAACGTCGTCTGCACCCACCGAGCGGAGTTACTATACAACATGTCAGAGCAGAGCTACATCGAGCGTCTCTCTAGGAGAGCGCCTGTCAGGCCAGAGGCGGGCGCCACACTGAAAGATTGAGACTAACAGTACTGCAGTGCTGGCTTGGAAGCAACAGGCTACAGGCATGGGCCGCGGCACGGTGGATCCGCGCGCGCACCCGATCTGCAAATTGCAATCAAGCCAGTCTAGCCAGGACGTGTACGGTACTCGGTACAGCGGAAGCGTGACGGAGCCGCCTGCCCCAGTCCATGCGAGGACTCCTCATCCATCTTGGGCGGAGACAGTGCGGGTCGTGTAGGCTGCAGCGGGTTCCGCTGGCACCCCCCCTCACCACCTCTTGAAAGACTAGACTGTCTTACGACTTAAATAAGACACCCGACCTTGAAAGACACCTAGGTGGCGTTGTGGGTAGCTTGTGGGGGGAGCCAAGCAGCCAACCCCGCAACCGATATCACAGAAGGGTCGCTCTGAGCATCGTCCTCACAGTCGGCTCAGCTCCGCACGCAACTTGTTGCCGCTCGCGACGAGACCAATCTGTATCGAGAGCTCCTCGTGCTCGGCCACCTCGCCAAAGAAGCGGCTGGCGGCGGCCGAGCCCACGACGGCGCCCGAGCTAGCGGACTCTACGGGTGCGCGGCGCAGCATCCCCTCCCACGAGCGCTTGTCACAGCGCTTGGGGGCTACCTTGGGGGGCTCGTCCGCCTCCCTAATATGGTCACTGGGAGGCTCGTCCTCAAACTCGATTGACAGCCCGCCGTCGTCATCGTCCTCGTCGCCCTCCGCGTCGGCCGCCACGGGCGCAGCGGGCGGCGGCGGCGGCGGCGGCGGCGGTGCGGCGGAGCGCGGAGGCGGTAGCACCGTGGTGGCAGGCGGCGGCGGCTCCCTAGCCCGCAACAGTTTGGCTCGCTCGCGCTCCGTGTCCGCAATCATCTGGACCACGTTCCTTGCGCCCGCCGACAGGCCCCGTTTGACGAATTCGGCGCGGACCTCGTGCTTTGGGTCGAGGCGCCGAGGCGGCTCGAGGGTTGTCGGCGCTCCGGCCGCGACGGTGCCGATCGTGGTCGCAGCACCACCGACGCCGGCCGCCGCCGCCGCCGCGCGTGCCTGCAGTTTGGCCGCCGCCGCGCTCGCGAGGGTGCTCGAGCTTCCAGCCGCCATCCCAGCGCCACCCCCCGCGCTGCCGCCGGCACCGGCGCCGCCAGTGACGCCTCGAGCGCCGAGCGCGCCGTAGTCTGCGCCGGGGCGAGCGCGTGGATTGTGGGGCAATCGGTGCTGCCCCATCGGCGCCGCCGCTGCGACATCCTCCCGGCGGCGCTTGGGCGGCGGCAGCGGGGCGGACGAGTTGAGAATCTCCATGCGGAGGGTGGGTGGTGGCGCACGTGCGCGCGCGAGGTGCTCAGGGCACTTGTCCGTACGGCACCTGTGGATCAGCGCCCCGCACGCCGAGCCGTCGGGGAGCAGCGAGTTGCAGAAGCCTATGTGAGCGCACATGCCCAGGTGCACGAGAGCAGCGCGCTTGCTCAGCACGCACACGGGCGGCCGGCCGCGCGCCTTGGGTGGCAGCAGCTTGGGATCGAACAGCGCGTACACCGCGCCCACCTCCGCACCCGCCGCCACCTTGCGCGCCTCGCCAAAGATGCATGCGCTCAGCGTGCGCGGCTCCTCCGGATGGAGGTCGCTCAGCACCCACTTGTCGTACGGGCCCTTGCCGTTGGCGCCATCCTCCTCGGAGCGGCGCGCGAGCACGCCGATGGTCGCCCACGGGCCGGGCGCCGCGAGCGCCTGCGATTCGACAGCGGTCAGGCGGAGCACACGGCATCCGCTCTCCTCGATCAGCTTCCTCACAGCGGAGTCGGTCAGCGTGCGGCTGGCGAGGCCGAAGCCCGAAAAGGACTCGTGGAAGGTGGATTTCGGCTTGAGTGGCTGGCTGGCGGCGTCGGGAGCCGCAGGGTGGGGACGTGCTGGAGGCTGCGAGTGAGGAGGGCGTGATGAAAGAGGAGGCGCGATGGTTGCGGGCGCTGCCATCTTTGGCGCCGCCGCTGCCGATCGAGAACCCGGCAGCGCTGGTTCCGCGTCGTCGAGACGCAGGTCGAGGTATGCCGACGGACGCGGAAGCAGCGTCGAACCGCGCTCGAGACGTCGCAGCTCGGCCTCCTCAGAGGCGTTCACGTCGGCGAGCAACATTGGAAAGCGCGGGTAAATGCCGAGACGGCGTCACAATGCTGAACCTCTGGGTGGTGCCCAATCACGTGACGTTCGAGTTTTCGGTGTGTCCGACCATCGCAGCGAGCCTCCTCTCTCGAGATCCTTCTCGCGAAAGTACGAACGAAAGCCATGACGGACAGCGACAGCGAAAGCGATGAGTTTGACTTGCCGCCGATGATTAGCCTCGAGGACCTCGTCGGACCCTCGAATGCCGAGGTTGTGGCTACCACGCGTGTCATCTTTCCACGCTGCGACGCAACGCCGGCTGAGCTCGCCGCCGTCGAGAGTCACCTGCGCCGCTGCCTTGCCTACCCTGTGATTGCCTATGCACCAGCCTTTGAAGGCCGCTGTGAGCTGCTGCTCGCCATTCTCGATGAGTTGCGCCGGAACGACAGCAATACAGGAGATGACCCCGCGCCGCCCGAACCGCTCGGCGAGGAGGCGCCGGAGGAGAATTTTGCCGGACGCGTGGCGCTGGCCGACCTCGAGGCGTCGCTCTCTGAGTGCCGCGACCAGGAGCGGTTCTCGAGGATTGGCGGCTCGCGCAGCGCGCTGGCCGCAAGTTTACGCTGGCGCCGCCGTGCCGCCGCGCTCGAGGCGCTCAGGAAGCCTCTGCGCGAGCGCCTCGGTATAAAGGACCTGCCGCCGAAGGCCGCGCCAACACGCCAACTGGCACTGAAGAGTGCGTCGACCGCCGCGGCGCATACGGGCGGCGCCCAGTCGTTCTCGGTGCTACGTTCCCTTTCCTTTGAGCGCAAGAAAAAAGAGGCCGTGGTGAGCTCCGATGGCGGCAGCGGTCGCGGAGCCAGCGGCGGCGGAGAGGATGGAGGCGGTGGGAAGTCGTTCTCGATACTTCGCTCTTTGTCCTTTGAGCGCAAGAAGAAAGAGGCCGACGCGGCCGGCACGAGCAAGCAGAGTAAGCAGAAGCAGGCCATGCTGCGCGCGGCGGCCGCCAAAGGCGGAGGAGCCGCGGGAGGCTCGACGGTGACGAAATCGAAGGTGCTGCTCGCGGCCTGGGCCTCGACGCATGGCAAGTTTGGGGCGATGACCAAGGTGAAGCTCGAAATCACGGAGTCGCAAGTGCTCTATGAGCGGCACGAGATTGACCTCGCCGCTGTCGAGGGCGCCTGGGCGCATCAGGCCGGCTATTGCACCGTCTCGATCAAGTTCACCCACAAGCCGAAGCCCAAGGTGTTTATGCTCGAGCAGTCGGACGCGTGCGAGAAAGTCGTCTCAGTCCTCCAGGATGTGTGTAACTTGATCGACGGCGAGGCAGCCGCAGCGGGCGCACCAGAGGCGTCGCCCCCGCCGCCCGTGTCCTCGGCGCCGCCCTTTCAGTGCGATCTGGGCCGTGCGGGTCGGGTGCATCAGATCGTCCTCTTCGCGCTGGTCTCGGCGTGGCAGCGGCGCGCCTTTGCGAGCGACCTGACGAGAGGGGTCGCTCGCTCACTCGATGCGCCGCCGCCCTTTCCTGTGGAGGAGGATGGCTCATTCCTGCTGCGTGGCGGCATCAGTGGCTGGCTCCTCGATGAGCTCGTCGCGCGCTGCGCCATCTCCCAGCTCTGGCGGGCGCTCGGGGTCCTTTCGGTCGCGGTCGAGGGCGCAGTCGCTGCAGACGCGAACGGGCGCGGCGCGGGCGCGCCGCCCGACATTCTACGGCTCGCGTCCGATGCGCTCGCCCAAGTTCTGCTCGCTGTGAAGGCGGAGGACTCGAGCGCGCACGAGGCGGCGCACGACTTGGGCGGCGCTGGCGGCGCGGGGGCGCAGTCTTCGGGCGGCGCGCGGAGAAAGAGGTTTGGGACCAAGGCAGACCTTGCGTTGCAGTCGGCGGCCGCGGCGTCCCCGAGCCAGCTGAGGGGGCGTCTGTCGACTTGGGAGGAGGGCGAGGGCGGCGCTCGGTACGGCGCGCTCGGGGACGGCGCTGGCGCGGACGAGGCGGACGAGGACAGCACTGTGGCTGTCGGACGCGCCGAGTTGAGCTGCTACTCGGCGTGCTTGAGCGCGCTCTCGGGCTACGTGAGTGCGCGCCTCCCCACCCTCATTGCCGAGCGCGACGAGATGGTGGCCGAGGCCGAGGAGGGCGGTGGCGGCGCCGAGCACGGCGTCGCCGAAGGGGCCAAGTGCGCCGAGCTCTTGGTCCATTTGCTCTCGCTCTCGCATCGGTTGACCCCTGCCGAGGACACGGGCCGCGTCTCGTACCGTGACATGCATGACGAGCGCGGCGACGAGTGGCAAGTGAAGGAAGGGAGCGAGGCGAGCGGCGTGGGCGGCGGCGAGCGGTTTGTATGGCAGTCCAAGGTGTGCCCACCCTCGCTCGCGGCGTCTTCACGCTCGGCACTCCGTGCGGCAGCCACGCTGATGACGGAGCAAGAGATGCGGGCTGCGAGCCAGACGCGCCGACCAAAGGCGCTGACGGCGAGCGGCGCGTCCGAGAAGACGAAGAAGGGAGATCGGCCGAAGGCGTCGCAGGCCGCTGACGTGCGCGACGAGGTGTGGACACATTGGGTGCGACTCAAACGTCTGCGCGTGCGGCTGCAGCGCGCGCTCCCGCTTCAGCTCAGCCTGCTCTCCGGGGTCGTGGGAGGCCCCGGGGCGCTCGTGCAGGTGTGGGCGGAGGCACTCCACTTTGCGGTGCTCGAGCCCTTGCATATGCTCGGCGAGAGTCTACCGGTCGACATGGCGCTCGTGGAGGTGCTCAGCATGGCGCTCGAGCATCGGCGCATCGTGATGCTTCTCCAAGCGACCGCGGCCGGGGGCGTCGCCGCCAACGCCGCCGCTGCCTTTCTGGACGACGACGCGGAGGGCGGCGGCGAGGGCGGCGGCGAGGGCGGCGAGGCGCGCTCTCCGGCGCTCTCGGCTAGCCCCAGCAGCGGCATGGGAGACGGCGTTGGGGACGAGCTGATGCTCATCGGTGACCGCATGTGGTACAGCCCCTTTGTCTTCGAATGGCTGCGCGTCGCGAGTCGCCACATCGAATCGTGGGTCAATGAGGCGCTTGATGACGAGACCAATTGGCGCCACTGGCGGCCCGTTGGTCCGGGGCGCCACTCGCGTACGCTCATCCTCCTCTTCCGCGCATGCTTCACAATGGTCAACTCGCTGCGCCGTCTCGACGTCGTCGTGTGTGGGGAGGCGGTGAGCGCCGCGCAGGGGATCGCGGACCACCATGCCACCTTTGCGGCGGTCTTGGCCAAGGCCGCTACGGCCGCGAGCGCCAGCGCGCCGCCGCCAGCCGCCACAGGCAAGGATCGCACAGTGGTCGCGAACAAGGCCGCGGGTGCGGAGCCGCTGCTTGGGGTACAGGGCGTGGCGCGCGGCCTGCTCCGAGGCACCGACGTGCTGATCACGTACGTGCAGCCCACATCGGTGCTTGCGACGTTGATCCACCCGGGCGAGCGTGTGCTCTCCGTCAACGGCGAGGCTGTCACGAGCGCGGCGCAGGCGTTGAGGCTGCTCAAGACGGCGTCGCAGCTGCGTGTCAAGGTGCAAGCGCCGCCGGGCCTCGAGGAAGTGGGCAGTGACGGTGTGAGCCTCGAGGAGCTTCGTCAACGCCGTCGTGAGATGCTCGCGGAGCGGATGCGGGAGCTCCTGAAGTTGCTGAGGGTGGAGACGGAGCCGCCGGTCGACGACCCTCTGGATGCCTTCGCCCCGATGAAGGATGACGACCCTCTGCTCGGGCTGCTCGGGGGCACGGACGGCGCGAAGCCGGGCGCGGCCGAGCCGGGGCCGGGCTCGCCCGCGACGCGCGACGTGGACGACGATGAGTACGAGGAGGACGGCAACGACGAGGCCAACGAGGGCGACGAGGGCGACGAGGGCGAGGGCGGCGGCCCTCACCCTGTGAGCTCTCGTGAGCTGCGTAGGCACTGCTTGATCGCGTCGAATGCGTGGGCAGCGCGCCGGCAGCTTCAGACGCTCGCCTCGACGATCGAGGAGACGCTTCACTCGTCGACCGAGCAGAGCTCGATCGTGTCGGCGTGCTTCGTCGAAGTGTTCGGCGCGCTGCGCCGCACCTCCGATGAGCAGATCAGCGTGCTCGCCGACAAGCTGCTACGCCCCGTACGTGCCCACATTGCGAAGCTCGGAGCGCCCGCGACGCCTAGCGGCACCCTTCTTGGGACCAAGGCGGGTGGTGCTTCGGAGTTCAACTTGGTCCAAGCGCGCACGCTCGACCGTCTGTGCCGGTGGCTCGCGCCCGAGGCAGTGCAGCGGCTGCTGCAAAGGCTCTGGACGGACGTGCTGAGCGATCTACTCGAGGCGCTCCGAAAGCAACTGTACACGCCGCGCGAGCTGGGTGACTCCTTCGTCAAAGGCGCGATCCAACTGATGCGAGACTTCGCGGCGGTGCTGCTCGACGCTACGGACGGTCCGACGAAGAGGTGGCTGACCCAGCGCGCCACGCCGTTACAAGCGACTCTCGCGCTCACCGAGCTGCCCACCGCGGCGCTTCTGCAGCAGTACCGCATCCGGCCGACTGGTCCGACGCGCGCCGCGCCGCTCGTGGCACTCGCGCTTCGCCTCGACGACCGCGAGGCAGCCAGCGTCGTCATGGAGCAGCCCGCTGAGCTTGCCGAGGGGCAGGCGCTCAATGTTGACGGGCGGCCGGCGCTTGAGGCCTACCGCACGCTCGAGCCGTTGGTTTAGACGGCTCCTGCGTGCCGCCCTCGCGTGGGCGGTCCTCGATCTTGTGGGCGCCATGTCGGTCGCGTGGTGTGCTCCGTGTGTCGATGCCACACCGCGTGTGCCTGTGCGCACCGCCATCGCAGCCACCATTCGCATCGCAGAGGCCACACAAAGACTACGGCCCGGGAACGCGACATACGTGGTCGTCCTCAACCTCATGGTCAAAGGGAAAGGTCATGCGCTGCATGCTCATCGCGCGTATCTATGGCGGGTGTGGCTGTGTATGTTGTAGTGTGGGCGGCCTCGAGTGAAAGCTTACGTGTGGTGTGCGGTTTCGGGTGCGCTCTACTCCACACTCGACACTGCGCGCGAACCGAACGCCTTGTACCGTACCCGTTCCGCGCGCGCCACCGCCAGTCCCCGGGTGCGGCTGCGGGTCCCGTCCCGCCGCGGCCGCCGGGGGTCCGGCGTCGTACCCACAGCAAAACTCGGGACAACTACCCAAACTCGGGGACAGCCCACCCACGCGGGCATGCACGCGGGACGTCCCACACGGCACTGGGACGGACCACTTGGCGTGGGTGTCAGCTCGCTTCAAAGTGGGATGACCCACAGCTGGGACATCCCAGCCAAACCGGGACACCCCAGCCAAAATGGGACACCTCAGCCAAACTGGGAAAAACTGGGACTGACTGATAGCCCTGCCACCCACGTGGGACGTCCCACATCGCGTGGGACGTCTCAACCGCCTGGGGCGTCCCATGAAAGTGTGGGATGACCCGGCGGTGGGTCATCCCACTCCCTCTCCGGGACACACCACCCAAGCTGGGACGTCCCACACAAACTGGTCCATCCCAATTTTTCCCCGGTTGCTAAGGGTCGGCGATCGCCGATCGGGCGGAGAGAGAGACCCGTGAAAGTGTGAACAGTAAACTCTTATAACGGTCGTGAAAAGTATGAAACGGCACAGAGCCGGAGATTGCGGTTCCCGAGATGGCACCAAAAAGGTTGGTCCTGTGATCGTGAACATGTTCGGAGGATCATGAAGCGACGTCGGGTCGGCGTCGGCGGCGACAGCGGCGGCGGCGACGTCATCGTCGGCGACGGCGACGACAGCGATGTGAGGGTGCGAAGCGCCGAGGGCGAAGTGGTCGCGTGGTCCCGTTCGGCCGCGGCGCGATCTGCCGCGCTCGCCAACTGGGTGAGCGACACGGGCGGCGCCGAGGGGGCGTTCGCCACTCTGGTGCCTGCGGCTGCGCTCCGCACGCTCTCGCTCGTCGCCGAGGGCGGTGCGGAGGAGGGCGGGGCGCTGGAGGGGTGCTCGCTCGCGCAGCTCGCGCAGCTGTTGCATGGCGCGCACTTTCTCGACGTGGACGTCGAGCTTATCCGCCTCCTCTCGCGTTCCCTGTGCACCGGCCACCTCGCTGGCAAGAGTGGCCCGGAGCTCGGGCGGCTGCTGGGCGTCGTGAGCGACTTCCCCACCGAGGCGGAGCGGCAGGCGGCGACGGAGGAGCCGCTCTACACGCAAGACGCTCAGGACGACGCCACCGCACCGCGAGCAGCCGACGCACCCACACCACCAGTGTGCTGGCTCTCGACTCAGCTCGTCAACGAGGACGCCCTCGAGGACGCCCCTTGCGGACCGCCGACGTCGGCCGACGCTGCGCGCGCTCAAGGGC